>OX465289.1:16365000-16387500 GCA_949987695.1 Merzomyia westermanni
AGCCGCCATTTTCCATGAGATTAATCATTTGTCGGAATTAGTAAGATGGGAGCAATACAACGCATAGCTCCCATACAATCGATAGTTTCGATAAATGGGTTTTGTTCTATAAATTTTGCAATTAAAAAGATAGGAACTTAAAGTTCTGCAGGTTTGGTACATATTATATATGTAATGTGTGTAGTGAAAATCAGCCAGATCGGACCGACATAACATATAGCTCCCATACAATCGATAGTTTCGATAAATGGGTTTTGGGCTATGTATCTTTAAATTATCAGTTTTGCAGAGTTTTTGCTAATTGTGAGTAAGGATCGGACAGTTAAAACCGTGATGCGTTATCATGAAAGCTATAAAGTCTTCGGCACAGTCGAAGACAACCCTTTCCTTACTTGTTTCTTTGTAAAAGTGATGTTATTTTCCAATTTATAAAGTAAAAATAGTTAAAAAATGAAGTGACATTTAACAGGTGGCAGCGCTTTTTATAAAAATAATGGACCGTAGTCATAGTCAAATTCTGTCTGTCATAGTCAACTTAAATGACATTTTATGTCTAAGCCAGAGTTTTAATTTAAAAATGACTAAAACGTCATTTTAACATTTTAAAAGCGCAGTATGTGTCTGTGGTGGTGTTTATGACATTGCTTACTCCAAGCCATATACCATACCATACCATAGTATGCTATGGTTTGTGAATGAAATAGTTGACACAGGGTGACCTTGTAAAACATAAAAAATTCCGTCATACCACCAACCAATTTAATTTTTTTTATAAGAGGACCCTGTTACAATTTATTTTCGCTAAAATCGTTGTTTAATATGACTATGATTGAATGTCTTTTTAAGTTAAGTAAAGATTTTAATTAAAACGCGTGTTAAGCAACGACTATGATTACGGGCCAATGTGTTATTATTCATCAACGAGCCAATACATTTCGTATTATAATTAAAATTTGAAAACAAACCAATTAAACAGCAAAAGTGACAACACAATTTTGAAATTCAAACAAAATTTTATTTTTGCACAGGTGGCAACCCTTTTCATAAAAAGCGTTATTGTTTTCTCCAACTTTAGGTCAAACCCTTTCATATAGCATCTCAAATTTAAAAACAAAGACAGTTTGCAACAATGCTTTTAAAAGAAAACAAAAAAAAACAGAAATGCGCAACGCTGTCAAAGAAGTTTTCACTTCAAAAAAAAATCTCTTCCACCCATTGTGCGCTACATGCTGAATTCAGTTTTTTTTCTAAACAATTATTGAGTTTGCTTGCTGACAGCACTTCTCTTGCTAATGTTACTTTTGAATATGCTTTAGAACATGTTTTTGCGTTGTTATTGTTATTGTTTTTGTTACTATTTTTAATCATTTTGCTTGAGGCATACATTTTTAAACTACACCGCTATTGTGTATGATTTGCAAGCCTCAAGGCGCTTTTTATATTTAGTCTTAAGCCTAAAATCAACAACACCAATACAACGAAATAATTAACCCCCTTACCGTTTACTACACGACCATGGCAGTAATAACAGGAACATGAAAGGTGTTATCGACACCAACACACGACCAAGTGACACACCATTAGCACCAACACTTTCCACACATTAAACAACCACAACTGCTGCACTGAATTTTGAAATTACTGCTAGTTTCTTTTTTCCTTTTGTTGTTACATTGGCCGCAATGCCTTGAGGCTTTTAGCTCATTCACGAATACGTTCCTTATTTTAATTTTTACTATTATCGTTTTCCTTTTGTTGTTGTTTTAAGTATTCAATATTAACTTGCCAACTGTCACATTATTTGATGCAGCGAACGCACAAGCGTGCCCCATTCGTCACATGTTTAATACTATTATTAGCATATTTTAAGGCGTACAACATCGAGCACACCCTCGCCATGGCGCGCATTTTCGTATGAAACTCTAAAACCTAAAAATTATGAGTGGTGCATGAATTTACAATTATTTTCCATTTGCCTTAGTTGCATTAGTTGTTGTTGTTTTCTTTTAAACATTTTTTTTTTTGTATTTTTGGATTCAAAAAATTCTTTTTCTGAAGTTATTGACATTTGAGTGGCATTTATAATTTATACGTTCGTTCAATGGTTCATTGAGTCTCGATTCATTTCGCTCAGCTCACAATTCACATCCCAAATATCAATGCACCATTTGTCGCACTCATTTGTGGTACTTAGTGTACGCACGTGTACATCTGCTTTACTTTTTCTTGTCAATTCATCTTTGTTTACCTTCATTTAGTCTCGTATTTATAATAGTAATTATGAGGATTTTAGTTGTAATCCTTCTGTCCTTTTTGCAAAATTTCTGCAACATGTTCAAATTAGCTCAGACAAACTGGGTAAGCATCTGATACACAAATATCTATGCATATTAGACTGTTTTAAGAATGTGAGTTTTTTTATTTCTAACAAACAATTTGAAAGGTTTCAATTGTGTATTAAAAGTTAGAATAGTGTCAAACACTACATTACTTTATTCAACCAGCTTTGTAAGGAGTCGTTAAATCGCGCAATACATCAAATATTCAGGGCAGCTTACTTTCTCTACAAATAGACTACCGACTTCAAGCTGGAAAAAAGGAAGGAAGGAAGGGGAGAAAAAATAAAAATACACGTGTACATATAAATAAACATTTAGTACTGCTCACTTTTTCCAAAGGTTTTTTTTTTATATATAGAACACGTTTCTGTAGCATATCATTATCTGTAATCAAAGAAATTCGTGGTTATGCTGAATTCCAACTTTATATAGCGTCGCACGCAAAGGCCCTCTGAACCCACTGTGAAAGTATAATAAAGATCCACAGCCCACTTTTCTAAAATTGTATAAATATTGAACAAATATCATTAATTTATACCAAGTACGGTTAGAGTTATGATGAATTGTAATTTGATGGGGGCGTGGCACCGCCCACTTTTCCAAAATTGTATATATCCTATGCTGTAAGCAGTGAACCCTACTGTGAAAATTTCATAAAGATCGGTTCAGTACTTTGGACACGAAATACACATTTTTATACCTTTAATGAACATGAAATGGTATTATAACTTTGGTCCGATGTTTGTAAATATGAGAAGAAGCAGGGATAGAGAAACCAATAAATATACCAAAATGATCAGGGCGATGAGCTGAGTCGATTTAGTCATGCCCGTCTCTCCACCTGTCGGTTTGTACGTAAACTAGTACCTACGTTTTTAAGATATCTTGAAGAAATTTGGTATAAAGGCGCTATTTCGCATGACATTAATCATTTGTCGAAATCAGCAAGATCGGAGAAATACAACGCATAGCTCCCATACAATCGATAGTTTCGTTAAATGGGTTTTGTTCTATAAATTTTGCAATTAAAAAGATAGGAACTTAAAGTTCTGCAGGTTTGGTACATATTATATATGTATATATATGTAATGTGTGTAGTGAAAATCAGCCAGATCGGACATACATAACATAGAGCTCCCATACAATCGATTGTTCCGATATGGCTATGTATCTTTAAATTATCAGTTTTGCAGAGTTTTTACTAATTGTGAGTAAGGATCGGACACTTAAAACCGTTATGCATATTCGTGAAAGGTATAAAGTCTTCGGCACAGTCGAAGACATCCCTTTCCTTACTTGTTATTTATAAGACTGAAGTTTAGATAAACAGAAAGTTTAAAACCTCTATAAGTCATAACTCCACAACAATTTACCAATCTACTACGATCACTTTTACACAGTCGGGTATTTAATGTTCGGTTCGACCTGAACTTAGACTTCCTTACTTGTTTTAGTTTAATTTAAACCTATCCGAAACTTCTTCACACAGCGGAAGTCGTCTCAAACTATATTTCAATTGAAACCATTCAGCTCTTCAGCATAGAAACTAAAGTTACTCATTCGATTAGAAAAATATCTAACCTGAAACTCTTTCAAACATGGACAAAGTTTTCAAGCTGTTTTTCGAAAAGAAAAAAGTTCAAGTTGGAAAGGAAATCATTTTTAGGATAAGGCTGACTTGAACTTAAAATATGTCTTTCGGAGTGTCAGCGGTCTTGTCCTGCAAAATCAGACAGTAACGTAATGATTCAGGAAGAAGATGCCGCTACCTCCAACGTAGCTTACACCAATTATCAAAAGTAAATATATTTATTCAAACTTAAAGTCAACTAAACTGTCGGAACTTGCTTAGAAGTATCTGGCCACGTTACTGTTAATTAATTCTTAAGAAGGAAACTATAATCGAAAGCAAAATACTTCCAGGAAGATCGAAAAATACATATACATTTTTTTGGATCAGTCTAATGTGCGTATTCACTTAATATTGGTATATCTAATAAGGTACTTAGTTGGCATTTGTTTTGTTCCTCTGTTTTTCATATGCGCTTAGATATTAGAGGATTATTGTTAATGTTTATTAGTCGCAATGCAAGGTATATAGGAAACACTCTTTGAAATTTTTGCGGAGTTCGCAGAAAACTGAAGGGTAGAAATATTAGTTATGTGCATTGTGGGTGTTTAACTTTAATTGATTGGCCTTATAAAATATGTCAAAATATTTTGATCCCAAATAGTTTGGCCGGTGCGCTTATTTCGATCATAATAAAGAAGAAGACCAGTTCTGGCGTACTTCTTTGCAGCTTTAGTTGCTTTACCCGCTGTTTACTGAAATTATGGAGTGTTTTTTTTTTTAGCACCCCGCCCCGTTGGAGGCACTTTGATGTCTACCTCCAGCTACTCCCTGAAATAGTCACTACTTCTTTAATGCACCACTAGAGGACATTTCCTTTAAAAATTTGTGTCTTTGGCTTAGTTCATCGGTTTATAGTAAACGAATTTCTCTTTCGCCATTGCTCGTGCATTCGGGGCTAACGTGATCGAGTCATGTGCCATATAAATCAATGGGCTCGCTAATACGAGCTCCCTGAAGTTGAAAGCGTATGCGCAGCACTAGGCGCTGTTTCGAGCGGGTTAGAAGTAAATGGGTTAATATCTATAGCCAAATAGACAGAACGGAACAAAGAAGCTTTGAATAGGACCACTCTCTTTCAAGCAGGACTCTGCGCAACGTAACACGGACAATGATTTGACCGGAAGTGTCCGGATTATTAATATGATGGTTGCTCCTACCTTCGTAATACTGACATCTTGGCCCGGCAAGGCATGAACATTATTATGTCTCGATAAGATTAAATCAGTGGCCATGTACGATGAAAGGAGCGCAAGTGCGGTGTTGGATTTTTGGTGAGAGGACACTGCGCCAAAGCTGCGCTTCGATTCCCTCATTTAACAATCTATCTTCCCCACTTCCTAAGCATTCTCCACTGTTCCCCAAAGGATATGGGGAGTGTGGATTCCGTACAAACACTTTTTGGTACTAGCAGAGTGCCGTAGAATTCGTCCTGCGGAATAGATAACTTGCAGCCCACTAATTAGCAGGGGATTCTCCATTCGGCTCTTACACATCCTCTCTGCCTGCGACCTTCAATGAAAAGTGAAAATCATATTCACCACACACTTCTTTCCCCCACTGAGGAACCACGGGTTACATGAAGAATGCTTCTCGGAACGGCCTACAACAGCGAGTTTGCAAAGAGAAAAGAGTTGACTCTAGTAAGAAAGACAAAAAGTGAGTCCGAAGCGCATGAGTGCCAGACGCTTAATTGTCTCAGTAACTGAAAAGCATGAGTCGCGTTCTATTGACTATGGTCCAGAAACTTTGATTGTGCTAAAAGTTGACGAACAACCTCAGAAACGCCGACGGGGTTCCATAAAACTTGCTATGAGCTTGAATGAAAATGAATGCTATCTATTCGGTGTGTGTTTGTGTAAAAAGTAATTCTATTGAAGTTTTAATTGTGATAAACAAACATTTAACAATTCAAAAAGAACGAATACAAAAACAACTCGAAGAAAGCAACAAAGCGCTGTAATAACCTTTTACTGTTGTCTCTTCCCCCACTATAAGCTCTACCTCTTTCGAATCAATATCGCAATGCGCGTCTTCGTGGAGCGTTATTTTACCGTTGTTTACGCAAAATTGTTGATTTGCTCGCGCTTTAGATCAAAGCGAAAGTAGTGGCAATGGAGACAAACAATCAACTAACCGCGAGCTATAAAACAACAACAGCTATATCTGGAAGTAAAACAAACTTTTGTATTCGCCTCATATTTGTATTTACTCGCTGCGGCTTCCGTTTGAGTTGGTATACTGCTTCAGCGCTTTCAACGTTTGTTTGGAATTATTGGTTTTGTTTATAGGTTTAGTACGTACAATGTACATTAGGGTGCCCTACCGAAGCATGTTTCGCTTTTGCCACTGGAGCTACAAATCTGGGCTCATTTTTTAAACTCGTCAAAATGTTTTTTAAATAAATAAAATGCATTTCTAAATAAAAAACATCACCTCTCTATAAAGAGAGATAAGGGTTAAAGCCATTTCCCAAATAAAAAATAATTTTTATTCATTTTCTTTGACTTAAGCGACAGCCTGTGCAAGGAGGCCCTACAGCTAATGAAATCATCAGTGGGAACAGGATTATTGACTTAAGCGCGTTTCGATATATAATAACCTGACCTGTAGTACTACATTTCTACCCACAAAGCAAGTTTTTTCGTTGAGAAGCTATTCGCAAAGCAAAAAGCTCCAATCGAAAATCAGAACGACGCCTCAGAGCAAAGTAGAAGTGCGCGTTATCGGACCTAGAAGATGAGACCGAGATGTCTAGTTAACTAAATCAACATAATGCCCAAAGAGGTGAGTGCGAGGAGCTTAAGTTGACAGATTATAGCCACAAAGCCCATAGATTGGTCATAAACAAATGCGACCAAACGCGACGTAAGAGCGGCCTTCTCTGGTCTAGGCAAAGAACTGCGGCTGCGATGAAGCAGGCCAAGCCGAAGCTTTTCCTGTGCGTTGACAGCCACGTCACTGTTGAAGGACTTCATCTAGTTAGAAATCGGCGTAAACTTCAAAAATAATGTCAGCCAGCATATTCAACTGACCATCACTCTTGCCATGAAGTGCTACCTTGAACTGAGAAGGCAATTTAGAAATAAAGATTTGACAGTTAGTTTTGCAATTTTGGCAAACAAAGAAACCATTTTTTAGTATGGAAAATGAGGCCATCTAATACACATTGATACTTACATATAGGCAGGACCGTATTCACGGTAGGCGGAACGGTAGGGGTTTAAGGTGTTCTAGTGCTACAGCATTTATTTTACAGAAAATTTAATGTAGCCTAGTGGATGCTGAATGTCACCCAAGTTGGGTCACAAAACAACTGCCCAAAACTTTTTTGCTGAATTCCACCGGTTAAGAAAAACTTAATAATATCGTTCTCATAAGTGCTTGAACGGGACACCCAAGAAATGATGAATGATTTTGATGCAAAAAAATCTAGCTGACTCAAATATATTTTACCGTAAGTTTTAATAAATTTCTAAAATTCAGCCTTACGTATTTGACTTACAGTTTTTCGATTACTTTTGTATTTTTCATGTTTGTGCGATATACGAGTATTCCGTTAAAAGAAGTCAACATAAATTTAAAATGCATTTAAATTGCATAAAAATAACTTTGATCACCCGCCGCCGAAAAAAATGCTGTCTACGGCCCTGCTTATAGGCGCATATACAGCTGTGTTCAATATAATAGTAGTGAAATTAAAATGGATATCGTTCGACGAAATAAGAATAATTTTCATTTAAAGTATAGCGAATTCTATAATAGAAACCACATATTTCAAAGTTTACACAAAGAGCAGGAAAGCTAATTAAACTTTATAAAATTGCCATCAAAATTTTAAAGTTTTTTTGGCAGAATTTATAAAAAATTTTTGAGCACGCAGTTTTGTAGACCAATCAATTGTGCAAGTTAAAACTCGTTTTAAACTTTTCCTGAATTTTCATAATTTTTTTTTGTCAAGGGTGTTGAATGATTTCTTTCATGCATCGCAAGTTATATTATTATGTTAATATTAATTCATGTTATTAATTAATACTCTGAATTGTTAAACAAATTTATACCAAAAGATATTTTCTTATATTCAAAGAAAATCTAATTTCATATTTCAATTTTTATATCAAAAATTTTCACTCGAAGAAATATTCTTGTAATGCACATTTGTTATTTTTCTATTAATAATAAATATATAAATATGTGTATGTGAATTTACATAAAATAATTTCTATAAAACCTTATTTCGCATGAAGAAAAAATTAATTTTGTATGGAAAAAAATACCTAACCTCCCTGACAAAAAAAATCCTAAGAATTCAAGGGAAATTTTGAGATACTTCATACTTTTACATTATCTTTGCTGAAATTGAATGAGCTATAAAACTGCGTACTAGAAAATTTTCCAAAAATTCTGCCCAAATACGAGTAGATATATTGAAATTTTGATGAAAATTTTTAAAAGTTGAGTTCACTTTCTTGAACTTTGTGTAAACTTTGAAATTTATTTTTATGTGGTTTCTGTTATGGAATTCGCTATGTTTTAAATGGAAATTCTTAAAAACACAGCTTGTTTTAATTTCGTCGAACGACATCCATTTTAGTTTCACTACTATTATATTGAACACAACTGTGTGTAAATATTCAGAAATTTTAAGCTATATTGAGTTATTTGTACTTTTATGAGATACATTTATGTATGTATGTGAGTTTATTTAAAAACTCAATTACTCATCATCACTCTGCTTTTATGAATGGATTTGTTTAAACTTTAATATGTTTAAGAATATAAACCTTTCAGGAAAAAAATTAAAATTGTATGCGCATATGCGATGAAAGTAGGAGCAGCATTTTAATGTTTGTTTGTTAATTGATATTAGAGAGAAATTACAACGATTTGCAGAGCGATGGTATGGGATGACATATGTCGAAGTCACCAACTTCTCATCAGACATCTTCTCGGACACTGAAACTTATACAAATATACATATGTCCCCAAAGAATGTAAAAGAGGAATAATGTGATAATTGCACATTAGATGAAAAATACATCGTGATGCTACAGGGCACCATAGCTTAGTTGTTAGAGTGTCCGAGATGGGATCTGATGTGAAGTTGATGGCTTCGCAACTCGTCATCCCATACCATCGCTATGCAAATCGTTGTTACTTTTCTCCGATTGGGTTCTTTACTTTTTACCCTGTTCATCGATGATCTACCACGAATTATCTCTCATTCCCGAACTCTTATGTATGCGAATGACGTGATACTCCATCCAGTTGGGATGTCCTTCATGCCGACTTGGACTCATTTCAGGGCTAGTTCGCAGTCAATTCACTTATTTTAAATTACGCTAAATGCAAGCTTATGACTTACCGCCAAGTGATCTGGCGTATTCTTTTTCATCCTAAACCAAGTTTTAATTTGCACATTTCCTCGATCGCTTACAAAGCCATGGGTGTGCTTGGGTTTGTTAAAAGGTGGCTAAGGAATTTGTTGATCCGTATCTCACAAAAGCCCTTTACGCATCGCTGGTCCGTCCAATAATTAAGTACTGCTCGTGTGTTTGGTGCACTGTGTATCAAGATCATATAAAGCGGTTTGAGCAAGTACAAAACCAGTTCTTGATTTTTGCTTTGTGGGATCTTAATTGGAATTCAAATATTCACCTGCCCCCCTATAGAAATATGCTTCTCCTCATTAGTTTACCTTCTCTGTAGACACGTAGAATTTTACTAGGCATATTGTTCCTCCATAACCTTATTATCGGTCAAATTCTTTCCTCTGACCTTGTTGCGGATTGAATTTTTATGTTCCTACTAGGTCGTCCAGGCACTATGTGCCTTTTTAATTACCTATTTGTCGTCAAAACTTTACCAAAAATAATCCTATGAATGTCTGGTGTTCCTACTGCAACAACTTATATAGCATTATCAGCTTCGAATGTTCTTTTGCATCTTTACATATTGCAATCCTGGCATTTCTTCTAATTGCCGATTGACATACTAGATATGGTCGACCTGTTGTTTGTTTCGCTTTTATCAATCGAATGAGAGCGCGAATTCGACACAGGGCCTTTTCAATCATATCAGTAGCTATTATATTTGTCAGTCTAATTTAAGATTTGTTCAAGCTGTAAGACTGTTAAGTTTATTCATTTTGTTAATTGTACTTTTGAAGGTATATAATATAATAATACGTTTCATATCTTCACTTAGTCGACCGCTTTGTGTTAGTGTCGACTTAAAATGAAATAAAATAAGTAAAAATAAATAAATAAATAAATTAAAAAAGTTCTTTCATGCATGCAAAATAATAAACTAATCCGGTTTGATTTCGAGTCAGTTTGTCGCTGGAACGGTTTAGACCTCTGCTACGTTGTCTGTGAGATTTCAGTGCCTTCAATGGGCTGCCAATAGGCTAAGGAGCTCATAAACATTGAAGAAATCTAGAATTAGTTACCACAAGTCATTTTTACTACTTACTACCTTTATATTAAGCCTCATTCCTCTTTGTCCGCTCATATTTTGGAATCATGATTTTTTTTTTTATGTGACTTCCCGTACAGCTAGACACTTGCAAATTGAAACAGAGTTCAGAATCCCGTGCCTATGCAGTGTAAGTAAAAAAAATCCGTTAAGTGTAGCGCGAATTAAGCTATTTAGAAAATTAAAATTAATTTTCATGCATTTAAAATTTGGAATCCGCTAGGTGGCGCGCTAATTTGAATAATCGAAAATACCTGAAAAACTGGGGAATTTTTCCATCGATTTTAACTTAACTTCCCGGCGACCTAGACATCTGAAACATAGTTCATGGCGCGTTGACACTGTAACTAGTATAACCGATAAGTGGCGTGCTCAACGTGGAAAACTGAAAATACAAATTTCTATGCCATCAAATTCTAGTATAACGAAGATCAAATTTTAAGTTAAGGAAACGCAAATATTTTTTCTGAAGTCAGCTCGTGTTTTTTTTTCCATATGAAATTGAATATTTTTTATACGGTATATCAAGAAAAACATAATTTTGAAAAATCCTAATATTTTTCTTATTTTAAAAAAATTAAAAATTCGATTGTCTACTACACCATCGCAGGGGGGTGTAATGTTCTCTGGTCTTAAGTTTGTGTAAGTGGTGCAGCTCAAAGCATTTATTCTATATAATTTTGAATGGTACAAACCTAACTAGGTAAATCCATTACCATGGCAATATTTGCTAAGCCTAAAAGCCAAAAATAATTTCTTTTTTGTTTCAAAAGAAAAACTAACCATATGCATGTAGTTGTTGTCATTGTTGTAGGCCTAAAAGCCAACCTAATCGCATTGAATGAATGTATGAGAGTACATAAATTCAGACCAATTCATTAAATGCATTGGGAAGCATTACACAAACACGCACACATTGATGAAAGCATTTTCGACTTTGCTTGGATTTGTTGTGCTTGTGGCTGTGAGTATGTGTGCACATAAATCGTAGAACAAAAGACTGCAATAACATTGGCAAGTCAACGCAAATCCTACGATAATTGTACAGGTACAATCATACTAGACTCAAGGGAAGAGGAAGTCAGTGAAGCAAAGTGGGCTATTTTGAAGAAATTATACTCAAAATTAAATATCAAGGAAACTGATTTTATTTTCATTAAAAACTTTATAAAAATTGGAAGCAGACACAGTAGAATATTGATATAAAGAAGAAGAGACAAATTTAGAGCAAGCAAAAATGGAAAAAGAAAAGGAAATGTTATAAGAAGAAGAAAAGGAAAGAGAGAATAAAGGGAAGATGCAGAAGAGGAGGAAGAATAAAGAAATGGTTAAAAAATACACTGATGTGCGAAGAAACAGAGCCGAAATTGAAAATGTTTTTATTCGTAAAATATAATTATTTGTGTACTTTTAATGTTTTTCATTTAAAACATATCGAAAACTATCACAAAAATCATATGAATAAAGGAAATTCGACTAGCTCACAACTAACGAAGAGCTAAATATTTTTTTAGTTCTAGTTCCAGCAACACTTTCAGCTGTAAATTACTTCCCAAATCGTCTTCAATCAGATCCCGTTAGTGCAATTAAAAGTTCAGTTTGCTTTGGCTAGTTCCCTACTAGTTCCATTTTGAATACCTCAGTTAATAGTTGTGCTTGTGGATGAGTGATTATCTGAAATAATCTTTTAACTATCGTGTGTGTAACAGGTACAGAATGAGATATGAAGTGTGTAGCGCTGCGACTACCATACTTGGAGACTGGTTCTCAATCTTTTAGTTTTTCTAGAGGTGCTCTTAGAAAGACTTGTTACTTTTAGCAGGAGAGGTTCTCTCCAGGGTTTTCAAGTACGCCCAGTTAATATCCGCCACGTCCTGAAAATTGGTGAGATCGTCCGATCGATGCCGTTAGCATGTTCCGTTATATCCTACCAAGCTCAGAAAGTGCAATCTTGTGCCTTCTTCCCGATTTGCAATGCTTTGGACCGCGCATTGTTATTCGATCAATGCTTCCTAGTAGCCTATAAAGTTTGTTGATTTGGTGGTAGAGTTCCGTTGGCCAGGGTACTATCCACTTACTTGGCCTGCTTTTTGTCTTGAATAGAAAAAAACAGTTCACCCGAATAGTTTTTCAGTAGCCGTTGTCCGTATATCGATTTATAGTTCTCTCGTTCCTCTGTATATGTGGTCATCCTTGTTTGTACTTTACCTGCAGTTCTGTCTTCACATCCTACGGTCTGTTGTATTTTTTCCCTGTTTGTTTCTTTCTTTGTTATTTTCTTTTTCTTCCTCGTTTTATTTTTCTTACTGGTCCTATTTATCTCCTTGCCGCTGTCCATCCATCACCTTATCGTTCTCTTGTTCCTCCGTATGTGTGGTCATCCTTGTTTCTGTTCTTTACCTGAAGTTCTGTTTTCCTACGCTCTGCAGTTCCGTCTTCACTGCCTCCGGCCGTATGTCTTCTTTTTTACCATGTTTGTTTTTTTTTATAATTTTTTTTTTAAGTTTTATTTTTAAAAATTTTTATTTTTATTTTTCTTTTTATTTTTCCTTTTTCTTTATGCTTTTATTTTTCTTTTTCTTCATCTTTTATTTTCTTCTTTTTTTTCTTCTTTTTTTTTCTTTTTATTCCTTTTCGTTTTCTTTTTCTTTTTGTTTTCGCTTTCATTTTTTTTGTTGTTTTTTAGGTTTTTGTTCATTTAAACTATCGTTTTTATTTTTGGTTACACAAGTTTGCAGGGAAATGCTTGGTCACTGGTCCGCAAAGTCGGGATGCGTAGAGAGGGCACTTACACAGCCGATCTTGTGCGGACATGGGAGGCGACCTTATCTGGTCAACTACTCATTAACCATCCGCTAACCACCCAGCCATCGTTACTAGATACTTGACTTATGGTGGTGTTGAAGCGGAAATCCTTCCCTATATTGGAGAAAATATGCATTACTTAAACCCCTCCGCAACGACACGGTGACCAACAGTGTTTAGTTCTTAGCCAAATCTTGAAAACATATCACAAATTTGGTAATAAAAACTTCAAATTACCCACTGTGCGGTGCGGAGGCTGAAACAGCAAAAAAGCTCAGAGTGTAATTTTATTTGTAGAAAATGCATGTTTGTGTGTGTGTGTGTGTTGTTGTTATTATATGAGTAGCAAGCACTTTCTATTGAATATGAAACTGTCACAGGATAATAAAGTTTATATGCAATTTAGCAAAGGCTACCAAGGCAAACACGAATAGCTGAAGGGTAAGGGACAGTAGCAACATGCAAACACCAACACACACACCCACGAGTATATTTCTACACAGCTACATACTAGCATGTAACGAATGCTTACTTTAAACGATTCACATATGTGCCAGCCACTCAGCCTCCCAGCCACCCATTCCCATTAAATCCTATCGTGACTGCTGCGCTGAGCCTGCTTAGTCTTTGCACGAGCGCACCTGCAGGATAATAATAAATGCAAGTAAGATTTGTAAGCGCATGCAATCTAACTGTACATATACTTAAAAGCTTTCATGAGCCCAAATTAGTCTTTGCACACAGTTCCATAGCACTCAGCATGGCTACACTAAATTCCAGGCTATTTGCTGCAATTATTATTACGCTGACCAGACATTGGGGGCGAAACATAGCACGCTCCAACTGTGATTGTGCGTTTGTGTGCCTTTCTTGGTGATGGAAGCAGCAATTGGCGTTAAGTATAAAAAGTTTCTTCTTGTGTTTGAGAGCTTTAAGCCGTTGTGTATTTGTGGACACCGGCTTCATCCACTTTAAATCATTACAACTCGGTCACTGCGTTTGCATGCTACGTGTGGTAATTTTAAGCTTCATTGGCTTTGATCGCAAATATAATCAATTCATACTTGTACCCAACATTGTCTCCGTATATTGCTCTCTACTTGATTGTCTCGCCCTTGTGCTACTTTAGCATCTGTCTGTCGTCATGGTGTTCATATTTTATTTATTTTTTTTTGAACTGATTGGACTGATTTGTTTGTGATTGTTTCTTTTTATTATCCGAAATTAAATTTGAATGAATTCATATTGAAGATAAGTGGGAGTAATTTGATAGGATTTGATTTTCCTCCCTATAGAAATTTGATTGGTTTTCCGAAAAGCGAGTTATCTCACTGGAACCACCTTCAAATACTTAGAAGACCCGTGCTCTGCAACGATATAAATCCGGAGAATCTTGAATGCGAGGAAGTAAAGACTGATAAGATAATAATTCAGTTACTTAATGATTCCACCTTGTCATCCATCAGGCACCTTGAGCAAAAAGGCTGTCCAGAATTGTGTGTGGCAACTGCAACTTCAACTGACCATGTCAGCATCTCTGCTGACCAGTAATTTTCTCTAGACATTTAACATTTGTTTGTCATTGAAAGTCCACCAGTATCTTTAGAGATATCAAAATACGTATATCAAACCTTTGGGAACAATTTTCATCGTGCTGCTTGGGGTTCGTATTTTCCTAGGTATACATACATATCAGTGGCGTGGCCAGGATTTTGGGAAGGGGGATTTGAAAAAATGTTTATCTCGGAACCTGAAATTTGAAACACACAATAAATTTTGTTTTATAAATGTACGGAAATATTTGTCAAAGTTTTACATTTTTTTCAGAATTTTTGGAATTTTTTGGAGTATGCAGTTTTGTAGTTCATTAAATTTTAATAAAGTAATGGGCCAATCTTAAGGTCGTGACACGTTTTGCTGATTTAAGGCAACATTTTCTTCCGAAGAGCTAAAGTGTTTTTTTTTTCATATAAAAGAAATTGCTTTAATAACCTCGTATTGAGGAAAGTACAGAAGTCCCCAAGAATATGTTATTATTTATTAAGCGAGTTTAATCTTTTTGTATGAAGAGAAGGGTTATTTAAAAATTGTAAAGCATTATGTACATATAAATATTTTAATTATTTCTCCGGTAGAGTTAAGTAGATAAGTTTTTAACTTCTTTGGAGTTTTTTATCTTGGAACCAGCATTAACACCAACAATAATGTCAGTATAGAAATCCAACGAAGAATAACTCGCGCAAACAAGTGCTACCTTCTGACTGAGTTGGCAATTGAGATGTAAAGTCTTCTCTCTAAGAACGAAAACAAATAAGTCACTTGTCGAACCCGCTCTGGTTTATGGTGCAAAAGCTTGTACGCTGACAACATCTAACGAGGCGGCTGGGGGAGTATTCGAGAGAAAGATTTTCTTCGAAAGATTTACGAACCCTTACGCTTTGGCGACGGCGAGTACCGAAGAAGATTTAATGAAGAGCTGTATGAGCTATATGCAGACACTGATTTAGTCCAACGTATTAAAACCCAACGTCTTAATTGGCTAGGCCATGTTGTGCGAATGAATAAAGGTGTTCCAGCCCATCCGGTATTCTTATCGGCACTCAGAGGAAAAGGGAGACCACCACTCCGATTTAAGGACAAAGTGGAAACCGATTTGGGATCCCGTGATGTTTCCAATTGGCAGAAAGACGTAACGAGTGGCGAGCTGTGATAAAAGGCCAAAATGGCTTAGACGGTTAGGCGGCATTTAACCCGGGAAGTCCCATAACTTTTTTTGTTTTGGATTTTTGTGAAATGTTGTATACTTATGTATTTCGATCTCCTGAGCACGAAAATAAAGTCCATTTTCATTTTCCTCGCTTCGATTTTCCTCTGCGTGAAATACAGTTATTCTTTTTTGTTTTTGTTATTTACTTCAGACATAATACGTAAAATTGCAACGGCATGTTTGCATTACCATATGGTAATCGTGGGAAGATTCGGGTTAAAGAAGAAAAAGGGTTGAAAAGGTAAGTTCTACTGTAGAAGTGGAAACGGGGGGAGTTGCAAAAATTTGTAGCAATTTGTATAAGTTATGAAATGACGTTTTGTCGCAGTGGTTCATAAAATTCGGCAAACTTAAATAAATTTTTGTTATTTTTTTCTCTGTGGTTTGTTAAAAACCGAAGCGAAATCTCTAAGGATCGTTTTATGTTGAGTGAATCGACTATCTATTTCCATTATTATATGATCAATACATGAATGGATAAAAAAACAGGAATCTTGAAATAAACATCTAAGTTACATGCTTGCAGACTTTGACTGGATTTGAATCGGTTCTATTTGATTTCAATATCAATGTCACAAGTTCTGAACAACGTAACTCTAGTACCAAGCCTCTAATTCTATCTATTTTGTTTAAGTTTATTACACAAAGGCAGAATGCATTGTGTTAACAAAGATGCTAAACGACTGGTTTATTATTTAAAAAAAAATAGTTTCTAATGTTAACCTAAAAATTTTATAATACTAAGCAATAGAGAAATAGTTGAAATTTTTTTAGATTTTAAGCCTTTCGCATAACAAAACTTACGTCATAAATCTATCAACAAATGCCTATAATTTGTACAATTTTTTGCCAACTTCACCCTGAAACTTTCTTATAAATACTAAAATTTAATAGGTCAGAAAACTGCATATTCAAATTTTTTATAAAAATTAGGATTAACAAGTATGGAATTTTGTTGAAACTTGGTTAAATTTTCCTAGGTCTTAAACAAAGCTTGCTATTTGTTCTTGAATATTTTTTATCAGATAATAGTCTATACTTTTATAAAAAACGTGTAAAAAATTCTCGTCGATATCTATTTTTCCGCCTTTGTGTGCTCTGATTAAATTATTGAGCCTGCCTACTCTAGTATTTTCAGATCGCCTGAATTCGGATTTTTAAAGACGTGAGAGATAAGGTAGTACAGTTTTAGCTTAGCAATATCAGACCTTGAAAATTACGGTATTATTTAGATCTGTTATTTTATTACTACTAGGACCAATGTGTACGCATACCTCGAAACCGGTTTTATCGTCTTGAAAGCCTAGTGAATTTTGTAGAGGTTCTGAAAAGACTAGTATATGTATAAAGGCTTAATACTCATTTTTTTTTTTTTGATTATGCAATGTATTTGCTCAATTTATTTAATAGAATTTTCTGATTTTGATAAAAAACTTGAAACTTCATATACATACAAACATACATACAAATATGTGTATTGGGTACGCAAATCATGGGATATCGGGATTCCGTGTTTCTTAAGTGGCGAAAATCCCGCGATTTCGCGCTTACAATTCCGTAATTTTCGGGATATGTTCCTCGAAACGAAATATCTTAAATTTTTATTATTGATGTACCACATTTTTATTTCATCATAGTTACATTTTTTTTGTAATTAAGTTACTTAAATAAACTTGGGAACTGTCGAAACTTACAAGAAACTGTGGGTATAACCCGCGCACTATCAGCATTTTCACATTTATTGATCTAATATTATGATAACAATTTTAAAATCAAAACTCACAGACACCATGTCTTTGCTTATGGACAGATTTGTGACTGCTTTTTGGTGACATTAATATTAAGGTAGCATTTAAAATTTTTTAATTATATTTTTATATGAGTTAACACAGATTTATAAAAGTGCATTTATCGGTCTCAAAACTAAAATTTTTCCACACAAACATAATCAAGATGATCCATTTTAAAAATATTTTTAAAACTCCTTGAAAACTCTCCTTTGAAAATTCAAGGCTTTGGAAAAAATGCAGTATCTAATTCATTTTACCTTTTATAAATTAAACAACTAAAGTTTTTACTAAAAATGTATTAAGAAACCAATTATTTGTATTATACCTTATGGTCAAATAGTTTCTTAAACTTTTTATTTTGCCGGCTTGAGGTTCGATGTCTTTTACACAAAATTAAGAAAGAGGTCGATTAAATTAGAAAGGTCGCCAAAAACGAACATTTCAAATAGTTTCTCATATAATTTTTTCCCTTTTTTCAATATAGACTGTTGCAGAATCTGGCATATCCCGGGATTGCAGGTTGGCAAAATAATTTCCCGAAAATCCCCGAAAATCGAAGAAATTTACATGCCTAATAAGTGCATATATTGTAATTTAATAAGCGCACAATCATCTTCACAAGGAGTTTCAAATTTTGCAAAAAAAAATTTTTTTATTTTATTCGTAAGTCACAAAAAATCGGCTGTTACTGAATATCGGTCTCAGAGTACTGCAACAGTTATCCTAATTCATATAAAAAAACAGCTCGGAGTACCCTTTAATTTGCTTCTGAATTCTCTATGCACCTACGTGAGAGTACTTTCAAAATGCTGCCAAAAGATTATTACATGGAGTATTCTAGGGAGAGGGAGTAGGTGGTCCTTAAAAGTACACCTACTCCCTCTCTCACTTTGGTGTTGAATAATCCAAGGAGTTATCCGATGAAAGCATTTTGAGAGTACTTTCACGCAGGTACTCCATGGAGTATTTAAAAGCAAAGAAATGGAGTACTCCGAGATGGATTAGTTGATCCAATAGCGGACATCGCCCGCTTTTTTTATATGAATGAGGAAAAGTGTTGGAGTACTCTGATACTCCTTAAGGATTATTCTTTGGATGATGGAACGGAGTTTTTCCGTTTTTTGCACGGTTTCTATACACGCATACTAAACCAAGTCTCAATTAAAACTCAAATATGCATCAAACTAACATCAACAACAAGGCACAGACAGAGAAACAGTTTCAAGCAGCGGCAGCATCATGGTTACAGGCAGCGACGCTCTACCGAGCCCAAAGATGTTTACACATCAAAAAGTGATTTGTTAGTTGATAACATTGGAAATTTTAAAATTGTTTCTAATACGAAATGGTTTTCAAGTTGATATCAATAAAATAGTTTGCTGGGCCCAAGTGTACATTTGTCTTGCCCCAAAAAGTTTGGTAACAACCAATAAAGTTAAATAAATGTTTCTTCATGTGTCTTTATATGGTTTTGTGTGATAAAACTATTTCACTTGAAACATTGTTGTTGAGAAAATTGAATACAAAATAATCTGCATAAATTTTGATAATTTAATTATATTCATTTTCTTCCAGGGCCATTGTGTGTGAAATTAGATAAACAGAAAATCATCAAGAATACATAACAACAAATGAGTTCGAAGTGAAAAATAAATATATGTACATTAGGGTGGGTCGATTTGTATGGACGAAAGTTAACCGATATCGCGCCATCGATTTTTCGATAGGATATGGGCTCAGGAAAAAAAAAGTTCCACTACGCATACCCAAAAAAATTATTTTGGAGCCTGGGAAATTTCATTTTTTTGACTTTGATTTTTAAGATTTTTTCATGATCTACTAAAAAAAATTTCATTTGATTTTAAAATATGCATGTATATCCTGTCCGACCTAAAAATGTCCGCTAAAAACGTTGGCGATAACAGTTTTTTGGAAAAAAAATGTTTTTTGGGTTTTGGTCCAAAAATTTACCCTTTCGCCGTTTTTTTAAGGGTTTTTTCCGCATACTCGTACATGCAAAAATGTTTTCGTAGAAAACGAATTTGTCTCATATTTCCTGTCCCACTTAAAATTATGCGCTAAAAAGTTGGCGATAACAGTTTTTTGAAAAGTCGATTTTTCGACCAAAACAAGTCCCAAAACCCGAAAATAAATTTTTTTTCCCAAGAAACCGTTATCGCCAACGTTTTTAGTGCATTATTTTTAAGTAGGACCGGAAATATGAGACAAATTCGTTTTCATCGAAAAAATGGCGAAAGGGGAAACTTTTTGACTAAAACACTCCGCAAAAACCAAAAAAATTTTTTTTTTCAAAAAACTGTTATTGCCAACGTTTTTAGCGGACATTTTTGGGACAGGGTATACATGAAAATTTTAAAATCAAACGAAACTTTTTTTAGTAGGTCATGAAAAAAACTTAAAAATCAAAGTCGAAAAAAGGCAAAAAAATGAAATTTCGCAGGCTCCAAAATTACTTTTTTTTCCTGCGCCCAAAACCTATCGAAAAATCGATGACGCGATATTGGTTAATAAATCGACCCAGTCTAATGTACATATAGAAATGTACTCGTATCATGTATTATAACTTTGTAACTTAAATAGTCCACAATTGTTTCTTAAGAAATGAAAATCAAGTTTGGAAATTTATTGTTTTAAGGAAAATGAGTTGAAATGGAAATCAAATAGCTGCAAATGATTTTTCTATTCGTTAAAGAAGTACGACGCATTTACGAAAGCACTTTTGTATTTAAATGACTTTTTGATTTTACACAATTTAATAAAAGATATTGTGAATCTTACGTTTGAATTGATAACTCTATATATTTCTGTATATAGTTCTAAATTTATTTCGTTCTAAGTAAGCTAATTTAAAATACATGAATTAAACAATACAAAGTCTTATAATATGATTATAATAGGTGAGTTTGAGTTTAATCATAATTTTGATACAATCAAAGAAACATACATACAAATAGAAATAGCCTGACAATATCTTGTGTTGATTTCAAATTATATAAGGGTGAATAAAATCTTCCGGCAAGATGCTGAAGTACATGCTTTGAGAAATTCAGTTTGTATAAGAAGTGAAATATACTTTCCTCCAAGAGGGCCAAATATTCTACATGAGTATCCCATATCCTTCTTAAAGTGTTATCGATTTAACTCATGACTCTTTACCGATTTTTTTGACATAAATGCTTCCATAGATGTTTACTTTGCAATATGCCATTTTTATGGGGGTGCCACGCCCTCTTTCCCGTTATCGCCCATTTTTTGGAATATGTTAGCTACCAATTTCGTTTAAATTTTCATCGAAATTCATCTTTCTAGCAAGAATACTTCCAAAGATATGCAACAAATTTATCGCCTTAGCGATGCCACGCCCCCTCAATATCCTATATTATCCTATGTTTTAAGTTCAACAAACTTTTAAGTGGACACTAAATTTTATCTAAATCGGTTAAGTAGGTCAAAGTTTGTTACACAAGAAATAAGTATATATAACAAATAACAGATTTGTGTTCTTTGAAATTTATTGTCATTCATATAAAGTTAACTTTAGCGATATGCTTGGATATAATACCAATTTGAGTAAAATTAGTAACAGCATCGAGGACGGTGTTTGGGTGAAGTCTTCGAAGGACTCGCTAGGCGTTCTTATGAATACACATTTCCCTACTTGCTATGACCCACCAGCACAACCAGTCGTTAGTAGACCACTGCTTTTCAGCGACGGAGTGCCGGGGCTCTTATAGAATGTGAAAAAATAAGATTCACAATCAACAGAACCTGACAGTGTCACGGCGGTAATGCTTCAGAAACTTGGTGAGTCATTAAGCATCTAGCTTGGAATAGTGTTCAGAGCAAGCATCACTCCATCACACATTCCAAAAAGCTGAGGGAGAGTTAAAGTCATCCTCTTACCAAAAGCGGTAGAAAATCACACTGTAATGCAAAAGGCTACAGACTCATAAACATAACTTAATTCATGCTGAAGGTCTTGGAAAGGCTTCTAGGCATCCACATAAGGTCGACATTACCTGGACCACAACATGCTTACATAAAAAGATCCTTTAGAATTACAGCCACGTTGACGGGACACTGCCCACTGGGCCAAAACGTCGGAAGAATTGGCAGCCCGTTCAACAACAGATCCAGCAGCTGTGACAACGAGGGGTGCAAATAAACAAGTGTACACTACCTATGCGAATGTCCAGCTCTGACGCACATTAGCAATTACATAAACCGAACCAAATGGGTTGAGCGTAACTAATAAACTAACAAGAGCATCCTAAAAAGTGCATGGTTCCAGAGAAAGTGCCCCAAAATGGCGCATAGTGCGCTACTTGAGTTCAGAGGTCTTTTCTCTCCCGGACAGCAAGGCAACCAACCAATCAACGGTCACTATGGAAACAATTAGATTAGGAAAAAATGTGTCATATTTGAGTAAATAGTTTTTTCGAGCATTGGGATTCTTTAACATTTCCCGTAACGGCTGAAATAAAAACATAAAACACTGTCTACATCAAGAGACATTTAGATGCATTCGATTGACTCCTCTTTCCCATATTTTGGCCTATAAAAATAATGAAGGGTTATTCTAGATTCGGCTTGACTCACATGTTTCTGAACCAAGTTTGAACATTATATCGAACTAAAGATCGTTTTATAATACAACCAACGTTCCATCTT
>OX465289.1:16990000-17180000 GCA_949987695.1 Merzomyia westermanni
CCTCTATTTTTGTAAAAAAAAAAACAATTTATTCATTGGAATCAGCATTTTAGAAAGTATTTGAAAAATGCTTTCTGTAATAAAAAGCAGTTTTAAGAAATTTTCATTCAACATTTATTTTTAAGTTTTTAAATCAGAAATATTTTGAAGCTAATTAAATATGCTTTTTATAACACATTTATATTAATATAAAATGCGTGATTTCAGACCAGTTATTCGAACGAGCCTTGAATGCGTACTTTTCTTTGTTATAAAGTATCAATCAAAAAGTTCCGACATGGGCAAAAAAAATTTCATGAACTCATCGAATTTGCTCTGTAACTTGGTTTATAAGTGCGAGTGCGATGTGTATGGGGAAATGTGACTCATTTCAATCTTTTCTTTGAAGATCACTTAGGGGGCTTTAATAAAATACGTCCAGTGGTGGAAGAGGGGGGTCAGCGAAATCAGACGAATTTCGTTCCTACAACAAAAAATATATAATAATTAAAAGATTATATAAAAACTGTTATATCTTCACTTAAAATATGTAAAAGTAGCGTGTTCACGTCTAGATTCGGACGTCCTTTGAGGACAAGCAGAGGGGGGGTGTTCCAAAATGGCTAAAAATCACGAACGTCTTTTATGGAAGCCCCCTTATTTCATTCAGTGAAAAAGCGTTTTCTGAAATTGTTGGATAATGTCTGAGAAATATTTTGAAGAATTGTAAAAATATTTCTTTTTAAGAAACTAAAAAAACTAGTAGTAATTTGAAAGTGCTTTTAAAGTAATTTAAAATTATTAAAATTTTTAAAACTTAAATTAAACCTATTTCAAAATCTTCACTTATTTTTAGAAATTTTTTGAATAATTAAAAAAATTAGCCTTAAATATTAATGCAAAATACTTATTTTTAAATTTTTCTGAAATTTTTAGATAATCTCTGAGATATGATTTGAAGAGTTAAAATAGATTTCGTTTTAGAAAATAAAAAAAATGTATTAAGATATTGTTCTATTCTTGTTCTAATTTGGAAACACAAAATTTCCAATTTGGGCAACCATTTTGAAAACATTTCTGAAATTTTTTTTCTGAGCTACATATTTTAAAAATGAATACATAATTTTAAATATATTTCTCTCTTCGAGATTAAAAAAGCTATGAATAATATTTTTAAAGTGTTTCGAAATTTCCAACTTGCAAAAAAAATATTGAAGACATATTTTGGATGTTTTTTAATTTAAATAAATTTGATATATTTTAAAATTTTCATAAATTTTTTTTTAGCAATTTTTCAAAAGAGTAGAAAAATAATTCTAAATATTAATTCATATTAATAGTATTAAAAAAATATCAAATGAAAAATTTTTTAAGAATTTACAAAAATTGTTTTCCAGAATTAAAAAAAAATGAATAATATGTTATAACGTATTTTCTAAAGTTTTAAAACTTTTTTTTCTTTTTTTTTGAAATGAAAAATTTATAACATTAGAAAAAGTTTTGAAAACAATTGTTGCATATATTTTTTACAGTGAACCACATTTTAAATTAATACCATATATTAGAAAAGTCATTCAAAAAGATACTTTTTTTCAATAATTTCTAAAAAAGAAGAATGTAAAAAAATCTGCTTGAGAACTGCAAGTAGAAATTAAATAACATTTGAGAAGTTTTTAGTTAGTTGCTCAGTTATTTAACTAATTAAAAACATTTAAATAACTAAAACAAATTGTTATAGTTTGAAATTTTTTTAAAGTTTTTTAATTAAGTTTGAGAAATGTTAAAAATAAATCTGTCTACAAATTTAATTATATTTTTTTAAGGTTTCTTCGTACAGCATTTTAATTATTTTTACAATTTTTATGTATTTAAAATATTGAAATCTAATTAACTCTTCGTTATATTTTCAAATATCTGCAATTAAATTATTTTCGAAAAAAATTTTTATTTTTTTTCAAAGTTTGATATCCTTGTGTTAAGGCTTTTGAATAAAGCTAAGAACGAATGCTAAGAAATATTATATAAAGGTATACATTGTATACGTTGTATGCTATACAAAAAAATTTATAGCGGAAAGTATTGAGAAAATTCTAAAGGACAGCACTACGAGATTAAAAATTTGAGTCACTGTGTGTGCGACGCTCCTCATTGCAGAAAAATACATGCAAACATTCACAAATGTGGGCGCAGCTACCTTCATTTGTTTGTGTTTGTTTGGCGCAAGAAAAACTTTTTGCCAACCGGACGCGACACTATTCTTATGTTGCCAGCGTTGCGGCTGTGGCATTGCAACAGCAGGGAAGTAGCAAAGGCAAATATAAACGAGCAAAGGTTTGTTAAGCAAACAATTGGCAAAAACCTTTAAAATCTTAACATTTTCATACACATAAACTTGTACAACTCAAACACCTACATATCAGGTGCAGTGGAATATTACACATATGATTATTTGGAAGTATTTCTGCTAAGTAGAGTTAGAATATGAGGCATTATCAGCAGCTGCGCCACAAATGCTTTACTTTACCTGCCACAGATAGCTGCACAACTTCGCAAGTGATAGTAAAGAAACCCACTACTCCGCCACTTCTGGCTCGGCTTAAGTTGGCGTTGCAACACTTGAACTACTAAACAACGCCTAACTATTCACATGGTTATAGGACTTTGAATAAACCAAGAAATTTACAGCTGCCAACTGGTAGGAAGTGTGGACACTCTTACGAATCATAAGTAGGAAGTAGGAATAGTATGAAATGAAGAGACACACTTGGCATGGAGGTTGAGCATCTACAAATTTAGAAATAAACAATAAAATATACAAAATAAGATATTTTCTACAATTGATCACCGTAATAAGAAATACAAGTTTTGGAAACGCTAACAATTTCCTTGTTGGGTGCGACGACGTTTGCTGATAGATGTTTGATGTTTACTGTCAATATTCGATGACTCTCGTTAGATGTTAGACCCTTGATTTCTGGTGATATGTATATTTTCTTTTTGATAACTGAAATTTGATGTATCGAAATTGTCTTTCGAAATTCTTAAAATTAACCCTGACGATACTAACGTTAGGTTTGAACTCAAATATCTAAGTTACAGATCCTGTTTTTTCTATATATACTAGGGTGAACCTTATAGTTGTACGGCCACATTTTTTTCGGGCATGAAGCAAAAATCTGGCTTCACACGTTCGTTAGCTCACGTTTCTTGTTTGTTGAATTTGCATAGTATCTTACGAGTGCACTTACACATATAAAGACTTAATACTTAAGAATCGCACGAACGTGTCCTTCCTGCATATTCGCACTGTCAACTGTATGGGAAAAGAATTGTTAAGTACCAAAGTTTTGTGCTTGCTTTGTGATCATTCGAAAGAGTGTCGTGCGACAGCGGACACGGCATTTGCACTTAAAAGCTACTCAACACTTTTGCTGTGAGGCTGCATTACAAATAGCACTATTTTACGCTATAAATGGGTATATCTAGATATAAATGTACATACATAAACATGCATGGAAAGTTATCTATCTTTTTTTTTCCTTTCGTAACTTTAAACTGTGTTATGCTTGCGTCACATCACATTAAATGCGCCCTGGCGTATACGTGATATCTAAGTATAAGCTCAGAGGTGTAGGTAGAAATCAGTAATTTTAGTCTTTTTGGTAAATTTTTTCTGTAAACAAAGAAATTTTAGTGTTTTTCAAGATATTTTGCTTGCCAGTCAGCCCACTTCTGCATTACCTTGAATTTATTTTAAATGTTTCAATTGTCAATTCGAATTTTTTTTTTGGAAAAATGTTAACCTGTTACCCCGGGCACTGTCCGATGGGGGTCCATGCGGTGCGGTTAAATATACTTGATAACCTTCTTTCGGGTGGAGCTCTCTCTTGCTACTCACACTTCACGACAACCACCGCACGTACTTTTTTTGTCACCTCTGACTCCCTTACTAATTCAGTCTTATGGCGTACGTTCATAATAGCCTACAGTTAGTTGCGTAGGCGACTCCTAAATACCTACGTTGAATAGAATGGGCCGGGACTTGTATGCTTTTTAAGAAAAAATTCATAGAAACAATTTTTTTCTGAAACTTTATTTTATTCGGACACAAATAATAGGTCGACCCGGTCTTTAGTTTATTGATAGCAAAATTTATTTAATTAAGATTAGGAGTTTGTTAGTTATTGAGGGTACGGATTTGTACTTTACTTACGGATTTTTTTAAACAAAGTCAGAAATTCTTTTTAGTCGAGATTTGGATCCTAAAATTCCCAGGATGACAGAAAAGTGATCGCTAAATAGAGTGATCCGCGATCAATACCTTTCTTAAGGGCCGTTTACTCAATGTGTGCTTAACTGCTTTATCAAGACCTTATCAGAGGATAGCCCAAAAACAGTTTACACAATGTCTGATTAGCAAGAATTCTCTGATTATCTTTTGATAAAAGTTATCAAAGCATGGACCTCTGATTATGTGCTTATCAAAACAAAAAGTGACAGCTGAAAGTAAAGATCTGAATTTGTCACAAATTATTTCGCTAACAAACTCTGCGAGTAATAGAGGGTAAAAATGTAATAATATCCATAGAAAAAATTTCGATCTCGAAATTTTTACGCCTAAATAGTTCATTTAAAATTGTTAACAAGAGCAGCTGTCACTTTTTATACGTTCACCTACTTTATCATGATAACTTAATAATTGTGTAAACGGAAATGTCATTCTGAGGCAAGCCATCATTAGGTTATCATGTGATAAAATTTATCATAACCAGACATTGAGTAAACGGACCTTAGTGGGCTACAATTGACTCCAACGTTTTAGGCATAGTTGGGATAAGTCGATTTTAATTTATGTAGCCTACTTTTAGGTGTTAAAAGTTAACTTGTCCGACGGTACCCTTTTGGGCATAAAAGGGGCCAATAAGTCTCTTCATAGGACAGGATCAAACAAAAGTGATCACTTTAATCCATACAAAGAGATTAAAACTGGCATTGGTCGCATGCTCCTCTGTCACTCATCCCGTATTAATCCTAGACTAATACCTTTTTTTCATGGTTTCTTCAGGCACACTATATAAAACCGATCTTATATAAAATCGAAAACAAACTTTAATTTTCGTTCCCCAGTTATCACAGGGACTAAGTAGAAGTAAACAACTTTTCTTCTTTTTGTTTTATTGATTTAACTCAGCTCTTCATACATTTTGCTACAATCGGTTTTAATTCAACCTAACCCGTTGGGGTCTAGGCTTATTAACGTTTTTCACAAATGCTTAACCCACAAGACGATTTTAGCTCCTTGCGCGTCTTCATCACTCTGGGAAAAGATTGCAGTCGATAAGATGACCTTCTGGGTCCTAAGCTTAGTCAATGGACTTTCATTTACAGTAACGGCGGCCGCCGTGGTGTGAAGGTAGTGTTGCCGGCCTACCACACCGAAGGTCCATGGTTCGAGCCCTGGTACAAGTAACATCAAAAGTGATTTGAAAAAAGTTTTTCAAAACGGGGTCGCCCCTCGGCAGTGGTTTGGCAAACTCTCCGAGTGTATTTCTGCCATGACAGGCTTCTCAGCAAAAATTCGTCTCCTTTGTAGATGCCGTTCGGAGTCGGCAAAAAACTGTAGGTCCCACCAATTTGTAGGGAAAATTCAAATCGGCACACCACAAATTGGAAGAGAAGCTTGGCGCAAAAATCTCTTAGGAGGTTTATGATGATATACCTGTTGTATATCGCGCCATAGAGAGAGAACAATTATTTGACTTCCTACTTTGTACACTTACACACATATATACAATTTAATAGACAATTTAATAGCTGTCTACTCGCTTATCCATTGAACTCCTATTTAAAGGCTACTTCACATCTTTGTTTATCCAACACTTGAACTTTAATTTCCTTTTTATATATTCGCTCACATTTCATTTATTCCTTTTTTTCTTTCTTTTTCGATTTTTCACAGGTCGTGTGCATATCCTTGAGGATCGTAGTCTTAAATTGGATGACGTTACGCTGGAAGATATGGGCGAGTACAGTTGCGAGGCGGATAATGCGGTTGGTTCAATTACAGCCACAGGCATACTAACTGTTCACGGTAAGTTAATTGCTGTGAATTTTGATGAGTGTATATGTGTGTGTTAAACTTTGTGTGTAACTTACACATGTGCAAAATACTTACAGAAACTGAGAGGCTGCAAAAATATATATGTACATACAAACATACGAGTACATGTATACAGGCGAAAAAGTTTATGGCTCATTTGAAGTGTTTTTACAGAGCGAGCTGTGGCAAGGCAAGCAGACTCACGTGCTCCTTTCATGACAGTGCGCTTAAAGGGTGTCAGGCTTCTGACCGCAGATTTTTTTGTCAAAGTTTTAGACAAAGGTTATCTTAAGGGAAAGTTTTTTCTAATTTAGAAAATTTGTTTTAAGTGAAGCACATTTGGATAATACAGCAACTAGAGTTTCCGCAAGTGGCGCAGGAGTGCGGAGAAAAGATGATCTATGACAACCTTTAACTCCCACCCCTAAACTTCTATTGCCCTCACGCTAGGTGGCACTGTTAACTTCAAACTTTTTTGGAGAACAGACACTCTTAGTGGGATGACCTGAAGAATGGAGGCAGTTGGACTACTTCCCTACTTGTATAGTGTATGTATGTGCCTTAAAATAGATCCAATTTCAACATTTGGAATATGGTGAAAATCTGCTAACACATATTTGTAAAACTTGATGTGAAAACAACAAGCGCCTAAAAGTATGCGGGCTCTCAGAGCTCCCAACCACATGGAGAAACAATTTCAATACACTTAAAAATGTTTGTTTTTTAATTTATATGTTGTAACAATCAAAATCTGGACGTAGTCAAAACCCCCTTTTTCCATACTTTTAATCAAAATCACTTAGGGTTACAAAACTCAAGCTTTCAAAATTTGTTGAAGATATTTTGTTGGTTAAATGCAATGCACGGAAGAAGATTTTTTTTAAGTATTGTCACAAATTACACTGTGTCACAAAAAAAATTTGAAAACCATTTTTCGAGGCTTATATTTGTTGTGCGCATTATAAAGTATACTTATATTTTAAACAAACTCTGTTGTTGTTGTTTTTAGCGAAAGTCCTTTGCTGGATAAGAAATCGATATGTTCCGCTACTCCCTCTTTTCTGAAAATTGATGATAAGGAATAGGTAGGAGTGAAGGGAGTTTTCACTCGGTTTGTATTTGGGGGTAAATACAAGTGGGAGATTGCACTAACAAATGAAACGCGAATTTCTATTGGCAACTTAATACTAACAACAACGATTTAATTCAATTATTCGGTACTTCAATGTACAATACGATTTTCTTATGAGTTTAAGAATAATTTAATGAAATGGAAAAATGCAATATCCTTTCTTTAAATGAATGGAAATTCAAGATATTTATGTTTACATCAATTAATTAAACAAATTAATAGAAAAATTGAAACTAGAAATTAATGAACCGCGCACTGCTTGTATGGTTGATTGCGAAGGTTGTAAGTCCCGCGTTGATGATAGTTACCTCTGTTGATTGCAGATGCGACAGGCGCGTTCCGATGAAAAAGTAAAAGAGAGAGAGTTCATATGCGCACAGCGCTTTTATAGTGTTTCCAACACTGGAAGTTCGAAGGAAAGCAGGGATGCTTCCTTTGATAGGGTCATGCAGGGATGCATGACGGGCCTTGCGAACACAGTGTTGTGTTCGCTGCTAAGGTATGCAGGGTTGCATTACGGGCTTGAGGATCGCAGGAGTGCGTTCCATTTAAGGGACGAAAGTCACTTAAACATGGCGCCCTCGTTGCACTGGTGCAAGGGATGCCTTCAATTGAGCCAATGCCCGTATGGCTACGTCTATTTTCTCCTTTTGAATGGAGATTTGGCTTCTTGGTTGCCGTGATTCTTGGCGTTTGGGTACCTGAGGTCGCTTTGCCGGCTTACGGGCACCTCTACGTGCGGACACTTGGAGCCGTTTCAGCGGCTTACGAACGTTTCGGCTGTTGGATGCTTGGCTACGAATGCTGCGACGGTCTTCCACGATGTCATCTGACGCCGTAGTGTGCAACAGGGTGTGGTGTAGTTCTTGACATAGTTTGCACGTGTCGGGACACGAGCAATCCCTGATGCTGTCGTGGGTACGAGCAAGACAATTCGGGCAGTATCTAAATTGTCGCACTACTTCGCTGCGTTCTTCGATGTTCATTGCCATGAATTCCTTACAAAACCGGAGTGGATGATACTTCAGGCAGACCTTACATTGATAGATCCGTGGGTCCAGGTTGGTGTTGTTGGATGGTTTTGATCTGTAAAATATTAACGGTATGAGAAGGTCGTGGAAATCTTAAAACTATGGCAAACAAGTTGATTCTTAAGTGTCAAGGGTAGAGTTTAGATTCGGAACCTCAGGTTGAGAAGGAAGCGGACAGAGCTTGACAATTGGTCGAGTAAAAGTTCCAGTCTGAGTCTTGACATCCGCTACTCGCACACAATTGTCCGAACCATGATACACTTTTTCGATGCGTCCTAGTCTCCACTCGTTGGGGGGAGTTTGGTCATTTTTGATGACCACGAAATCACCAATGGAAAGGTCTTTTTGTGGGAGCTTCCATTTGTATCTATGATGGAGTTCTTTGAGATACTCATCCTTCCAGCGTTGGCTGAACTGTTGATACAAAGCTTTGAGCTTTTCCCATCGATTTTGTAGGGAGAGATTGTCAATTTGAGGTTCTGGAAAGCCCAGTAGTGGCCCGCCTCGGAGAAAATGTCCTGGAGTTAATGCAAGCAAGTCATTGGCATTATCAGACATCGGGGAAAGGGGTCGAGAGTTCAGTACTGCTTCGATACGAGCAAGTAAAGTTGTGATTTCTTCAAAAGTGAAGATGTGGTTTCCAACAGTGCGTCTGAAGTGATGCTTGAAACTCTTTACAGCTGCTTCCCAAAGGCCGCCCATATGAGGAGCATTCGGTGGCAGGAAATGCCATTCAAATCCATGTACGGTATACTTGGAGCGTAGGTCATCAGAAGTTTCTTTGAGGAATTTTTTGAAATCCTGTTGGAAGGCGCGGTTAGCACCAACAAAGTTCTTGCCGTTGTCCGAAAAGACTCGTTGCGGGAGTCCGCGTCTACCTACAAAGCGGGCAAATGCTGCCTGAAATGCTTTGGTTGACAAATCCGAACATGGTTCAAGGTGGATTGCCTTTGTGGAAAAGCAAATGAAGACGCAAACGTATCCCTTCAGTAGTGGGGATCTCCGGAGGGTTGATGACTTTATGTCGAGAGGACCGGCAAAGTCTAAACCGGTGTAGGTGAATGGCAACGAGAAAGTTGCACGCTCTGGGGGTAAAGCTGCCATAATTTGCGAACGACTGTTTTGTTTGAAAATTGTACAGATTTTGCAATTGCGTATACAGCGTTTTACTTTTGATTTTAGCCTCGGAATGTAGTATTCCTGCCTTGCCATTCGAACCATGAGTTGCTGTTCAGCATGCATTAGAACATCATGCAGAAAATTTAGAAAAAGATAACATAATCTTGAAGATTCTGGAATAATGGTTGGATGTCTTTCATTGTACGTAAGGCCAGCGTTGGCCAAGCGACCATTCACACGGAGAAGTCCATGTTGGTCAAGAAAGGGGTTTAACGTTAAAAGCGAGCTCTTTTTGGAAATTGATTCTCGATTGGACAATTGATAATATTCCTTTGGGTAGTGTCTTTCTTGCGAAAGTTTGATGAGACGAGTTTTGACCCAGTGAATTTCCTTTTGCGTAATAACCACAGAGTTATAGCAAGTGGGAGAAGTAGACTGTATTGGTTTGAATCGGTGAATAAATCGAAACATGTACGCTATTACGCGTAAGGCTTTAGACCATGAAGAGAAGCGGTCTAATATATCGGGGTCGTCGTCCAAAACGTGAAGAGCTTCTACTTTACGTTGTTCTTGAGGTACGACATTTTGTCGAAATGATATTGGCCAATGATTGGGGGGTTTAAGTAACCAATCTGGTCCGTGCCACCAGAGTGATCTAAGTACTAGGTCCTGTGGTCTACAACCTCTTGTTCCAAGGTCGGCCGGGTTGTGATTAGTGGTAACATGCCGCCACTTTACATTTCCAACATTTTTAATGATTTCTGACGTACGATTGGCTACGTATACCTTCCACGTACATGGTGGTTTTTCGAGCCATGCAAGTACAATAGACGAATCGGACCAAAGAAAGACGTTTGCACCATCAAGAGATAATTGAGTAATAACCCTTTTTATGCATTTAGATAATAAGACTGCTCCACACAATTCTAGGCGTGGGAGACTCACTGTCTGTAGTGGTGCTACCTTGGTTTTTGAAAACAGAAGGTGAGAGGATACCGTATTGGCTGATTGCGACCGAATGTAAACGGATGCACAGTATGCTTTCTCTGAAGCATCACAGAATCCATGGATTTGAATTGATCTACTAGGCGAGAATTCTGTCCATCTAGGAATTTGGATTTGTTCGATTGTGGGCAAATCGGTTACGAATTGGTGCCACTTTTGAAGTGAAAGGGGTTTGACACACTCGTCCCATTCCGTACCTTCTAACCAAATTTGTTGCAAGAGTATTTTCGCTTGAATAAGAATGGGCGATAGCCATCCTGCGGGGTCAAAAAGTTTCGAGACTGAGGATAAAATTTGGCGTTTTGTGGCGCTGGAGGGTGGTGTCAAGTATTCAACTGAATATGAAAAAGAATCGTTTAACGCGTTCCATCGTATACCAAGCGTTTTGGTAGAACTGGAATAATCAAATTTCAGGAAGTCAGAGTCGAGAAGGTGATCTGCAGGAATTTGATTTAAAAGTTGAGGATGGTTTGCGGTAATTTTCCGGAGAGGAAACCCAGCTGAAAGTAAACAATGGATGAGTTCAGTTTGAGCGTTTAAACACGATGGAATATCGTGACCTCCAGATAAGACATCATCCACATAGGTTTCTTTGGTTAAAATTTGTTTCGCTAGTGGATGGGAATCTTTTGTATCAGTTGCTAGTTGATGCAAAGTGCGAATTGCAAGATAAGGCGCGCAGTTGACTCCGAATGTCACTGTCTTCAGGGCAAAATCAGATAGTTTATCCTCGTTGTTTCTTCGAAAGAGAATTCGTTGATACGGTTGATCATCTTCGTGGAGAAGAATCTGTCGGTACATTTTTTGTATGTCACCGTTAAAGACATACTTATACAATCGCCAATTTAAAATGACAAATAGAAGATCTGTTTGCAAGGTTGGACCGATATGAAGTATATCGTTTAGTGAAATACCAGATGCCGTGGGTTTGGAGGCATTGAATACCACACGAACTTTCGTAGACTTACTGTCTGGTTTAACAACTGAATGATGTGGAAGATAGTATGAACGATAATGTCCATTTTCGTGCACCTCATCGGGAGCGATTTGCCTGATATGATCTAGGGTGAGGTAATCTTCTAGAACGCGGTTGTATTCTTCTTTGAGGGTGGGATTTTTATTGAGCATATGCTCCATTCGGATAGCTTGTCGCATAGCTTGGGAACGGGATGGTCCCAGGGCCAGGTTGGATGGAAACTTCGATTTGAAAGGTAGCCGAACTATATATCGGCCATCACTTCGCCTAACAGTGGTGTCTTGATAGAACTGTTCGCAGTATGAATCTTCGTCAGAAGATAGGCGAGATTCGGGCAGTTCCTCGAGTTCCCAGAACCTCTTCAATTGAATATTGAGGTTTTCATTAGTATCTTCTACAGCGACGTATGAAAGGTAGAACAAGAAGTGGGTTGCATGGGTCCGCTCAAATACCACCCGAAAATTGTGTTTTGAGCGAGGAGACTGCCTAGGATGTGGTGTTGAATTCCTTGAAGAAGGATCTTCGGTATGAGATCGCTTCCGATCACCATATCTATGGGACCAGGAGTGAAGAAATAAGGATCAGCGAGATCTAGATCCTTAATGTCTGTTGGATTGGGTTTAGGGATAGAGACTGTTGGTAAAAAGCTTGTGAGCTTTTGAAGCACAATCGCTTGGGTAACGACTTTTGTGTCATAACGTTTGGAGATTAGAGTTAGTTGACAGACTTTGTTCGCCTTTTCTACAACGATTCCGCCCATCCCGGTTACTGCATAATCTTCCCGGTAAGTAGGAAGATTTAAGCGTTTCTGTACCTTCTCGGAAATGAAGGTTTTTTGCGAGCCTTGGTCGATTAAGGCTCTTAGGGTGAAAAGTGTGCCCATGTGCTCAATGTGCACTCGGGCGGTGGGAAGCAGCGTCTTCTCATGGTTTGCTGAGAAGTTAGCTTGGATTCTGGACGCACTCTCAGCAGAGGTGGATGGAGATTCATCGCAATTGCCTTGGGTTATGTTGAATATTGGATGCCTTGGGGTATTCGGCAGTTCGGTAGAGTGGGTGTGCAACAGGGGGGTTGCTTTTGTGGTTGGCTTTGCGGATGAAGTCGCATTTGCTGACTTAGGTGCGGATTTTATAGGTGGTTTAGGATGAAGCATCGTGTGATGCGATTGTCTGCAATGAAGACATCTAAAAACGCTTTGACAGTTGGTAAGTGTGTGGTTATATGCCAGGCAGTTGGTACAATAACCATTTTTCTCGGCGAATTTAGTTCGATCGGAAACTGCCAAGTTACGGAATTTCGGACAGGATTTGAGAGCATGATGATTTTTGCAAAGTTTACAAGTGAACGTCACTTGTTCTTGAGAGAGGTAAGATTGCACTTTAGTTGGAGTCTTTGGGTTGGAAGAGTGGCGAGGTTTGGAAGTTTTGTAGTTGTGCAATCGTTCAACTACTTCATACCGACTAGTTAGGAAGGAGTCCATTTGGGACCAGTCGGGCAACTCTTTCCTTGATTTTAAGGATTGCTCCCAAAGAGAGAGCGTGTCTTCGGGGAGTTTTGTGGAGCATAGATAAATTAATATCGGATCCCATTCGACCACGGAAACCCCTTGAGAAGTAAGGCAAGAAAGACAATCATTTATTGTACTCTGTGTTCTCTGAATTCCCTCACTATTTTCGGATGTAACAGGGGGAATGTTGAAGAGGGTCTTCAATTGGTTATCGATCAAAATCCGCTTATTTTCAAAACGGGCTCTAAGTGCTTCCCAGGCCAGTGAAAAGTTTTCATCACAGAGTTTGTAATGTTTCACTATAAGGCCTGCCTTTCCCCGAGTTTTATTGCGCAGATGAAATAGTTTTTGAGCTGGGGTTAGTTTTGGGTGATTGAGGTACACTGCCGTGAACATGTCACGGAAGCTCGGCCACTCCTCGTAACTACCATAAAAAATCTGTGTATCGCATGGGGGCACTTTTATGCATGGAATCGAGTTATCGACAAAAGACAAGGAATGTCTAGCAGTTACATTTTTATCGGGAGTGGTGCCATGAAAGGACTTAAGCTGATCGATAATTTGGGATTTACATATATAGAAGCTGTCAGTACATACTTGGAACTTGTTTGTTGCTTCGTCTTTAAAATCGATGGACACTTGTTTTTCGTCTTCGAGGCAGACGCTCTTATAAGAGATTTGTAAATTCTCCCAACGTTTGTTTAGGTCCTGAAGTTTAACATCCAATAAGGTGTCAGTATTTTCTTCAGGATCTTCTTTTTCAAAACGAGAACAAAAATTCATTAAATCATTTGAACAGAATATGAATTCTGCCATTACGGTTGAACCAGTGGCCATGATTGAAGGTTTTGACAGTATTATCGGGTGTAACTAAGATTAAGATTGGAAAACGATTGAGAGAGTTCTGTACTGATTATGCTGCTGGGTATAGCAGCGTGAGCCAAATCGATACAATTGGAAATAAGCTTCACAAATGTGTTTGGAGGATTAATTTTAATTATCACTGGGTTTTGGTGGGGTTGGGAAGACTCAAACTTGCTTTTTAAACGGACTTGGTTAAGCGACTTAATTATGGTACTGGGTATCGAGCAGTAAAACAAACTAGAAATTAGTGACTGTGCTAATAGGTAGAATGATTTATGCACCCTGTATAGTTACGCCTTCAGGAATTTTGGACACAAACTTATTAAATGAATCGCGTAAGTAGCACTAGCACAGAAAACTTGCACTTTAAGTTTTAGTAGACTTTGATGAACGATTAGTTTATGCTATTGGGGATAATAGCATTAAATGCAAACGAGAAAAAATCACCGTATATATTAACTGATTCATCAAATATTTATGACTGATTTTATGTTGCTACTGGGTTACGCTACTGGGGATAGTAGCGGGGGGAACTACTTAACGTATGTACATACATATATACCAATACCGATATCTGCCCTCAAATGTAAAGACTTTTTTGTTCTTTAATATTTATGTTTGTTCACCACTGGGAATGGGGTTTCAATTGAAAAATTCTTAATGGGATTTTTGTTAGGTTTGTCGTCGACAGAACCAAAACAAAAAACAAATCTACGCTGACGCGAGCAGCGAAACGAAAAGAGCAGGCAGAATTCCTTTTTATATGTACATATGTCGATATGTACGAAAATTTCAGACAAACGTATAGATATATTGAAGGGATTGTAAGCAAAGTAAGGGTAGATAGAGAAGCAAAACTCTATGTCTGCACCAAGCAGGTTGCGCAGCGAATTTCAAATAGCAAAGCGATTTGCAGTTGTATACAAATGGACTTTGCCCGTATGTATCAATAAAATCACCACTTTGCACAAAATTTGTTAAGTAAATATTAAAGGCGTATGAGAACACCTTTGAAAATTTAGCATAATTGCACTGTAGAAGACAATGAAAACCACAAACTATTTGCCTTTTTAGTTCTGTTTACTTGCTTTTATCACTAGTGTCACTTTTATATGTAGGTATATGAGTGCAGAAAAGGGATGGGTATAGTTAACCATGGGCAGGCAACGAACTAGAATTTTAGCACACTTGACCAAGTAGAAAAGGAAACAAAATAAATGCTTACCGGCGCAACCGGGAAAATATGGTCAGTGCGAATGAAACAATATTTGGTTGAAAAATCACGAGAAATGAATATACAAAGGGTTGTGTATTAATTTATGTATATATATGCCTAAGCTGTGGGTTGGAAACAACCGACTGGTAACTTAAACAGAACCGAATTTCTTGGCGCAAATAGCTTTTTGAATGCATATATGTGCATATATATGTATATATGTATATATATGAGTCCCGTTAGAGGAATGGTATATGAAAATATAACGGCACTTACTTGTAATTTTTTGGGGTACTCATCTTTTTTGGGGTTGGGGTACAGTCCCACGTTGGCCCTAAACCTCTGGGCAGGATTTGGGTTTCCTTTGGTTGTACCGGCTACAGGTGACTCCACCGGTGTGTTTGCTGGTATATATTCCCACGTTGGGCAGCGGCAGCTTTGTGCAAATAATATGTTTTATGTATGTTGTCTTTATTTTCACCGAATTTTAGTTTTACTCACTGTTTTAAAAGCGTTTTCACTTTTACTTTTACTTTTACACAACGGATTAAAATAAACTTTTAGTTTCGCGCACACTTTTCAACTTTTCTTTTTGCACACTTGTATCGCTTGCCGATCTGCTGCCGTTCGCGTTGGTGGTTGAAAATGCAATGCGTGGGCAGCGCAAAAGGCTCAACAAGCAGTGTTGTATTGCGGTTGTTTTCCTTCGAAGTTGTTCGCGTTGCCAATAGAGTTTTTGATGGTTAGGTGTATTCCTGTGCCGTCAAATCCGGCTCGAAGGACCATGTTCAAATTGATGATAAGGAATAGGTAGGAGTGAAGGGAGTTTTCACTCGGTTTGTATTTGGGGGTAAATACAAGTGGGAGATTGCACTAACAAATGAAACGCGAATTTCTATTGGCAACTTAATACTAACAACAACGATTTAATTCAATTATTCGGTACTTCAATGTACAATACGATTTTCTTATGAGTTTAAGAATAATTTAATGAAATGGAAAAATGCAATATCCTTTCTTTAAATGAATGGAAATTCAAGATATTTATGTTTACATCAATTAATTAAACAAATTAATAGAAAAATTGAAACTAGAAATTAATGAACCGCGCACTGCTTGTATGGTTGATTGCGAAGGTTGTAAGTCCCGCGTTGATGATAGTTACCTCTGTTGATTGCAGATGCGACAGGCGCGTTCCGATGAAAAAGTAAAAGAGAGAGAGTTCATATGCGCACAGCGCTTTTATAGTGTTTCCAACACTGGAAGTTCGAAGGAAAGCAGGGATGCTTCCTTTGATAGGGTCATGCAGGGATGCATGACGGGCCTTGCGAACACAGTGTTGTGTTCGCTGCTAAGGTATGCAGGGTTGCATTACGGGCTTGAGGATCGCAGGAGTGCGTTCCATTTAAGGGACGAAAGTCACTTAAACAGGAGCCAAAAGCCTGTTTGTCATATTTTAGTTCGAAATCACCTTGACGATATAAAACTCAATCTATTCCCCACTTAAACTATGTTTTGCTAGTCAAATAAAATGCAAGGCTTTACGAAAGTTTTTTTTTTTTTTTTGAATTATGTGTCTAAACCAATTACACTGTTTAACAAATTAAAAATATCTAAACCAAATTTCCAGACGTCTTTCTAACTTTTATTAAACCACCCTGTTGAATAAATATGCATGTACTTGCACATGCTACATAGGTCTACTCACACAAACTTTTACATACAAATTAATTACCTGACCGCACTTCATGAACAGTTCAAAAAAAGAAGAATCCAAACACAGATAATAATTTTTTTTTTCCTTTGAAAGTAGCAGAAAACACAAACACAAACACTTTTCAAAATTTACATTGCTTTGTTATAACATTTATCATAATTAACAACTTATTTACTTTCGTTCCCCAAAACAAACTCTCACTCTAACTGCACGCTTTTTCTCACCCTCTACAGCACCACCGAAGCTCATCATACGCCCCAAAAATCAACTCGTTGAAGTCGGTGATGAAGTGCTCTTTGAATGTCAAGCCAGCGGCTATCCAAAGCCTACACTCTATTGGTCAGTGGAGGGTAACAGTTCACTACTCTTCGCCGGCTACAAGGATGGACGCATCGAAGTGACGTTAACGCCCGAGGGACGTTCTGTGCTGTCGATTTTGCGTTTTGCGCGTGAAGACTCAGGTAAAGTGGTCGTTTGTAATGCGCTAAATGCAGTTGGTAGCGTCAGTAGTCGCACCGTCGTCACTGTGGATACACAATTTGAGTTGCCACCACCACTTATTGAGTTGGGTCCTGTCAATCAAACATTGCCTGTAAAATCTATTGTAACATTACCGTGTCGTACAAGTGGCACACCAACACCACAGGTCTCTTGGTATTTGGATGGCATACCAATCGATGTGAACGAACATGAACGACGTAATCTCTCTGAAACGGGTACGCTCACAATAGCCGATTTACAGCGTAACGAAGATGAGGGTTTGTACACTTGTGTGGCTAGTAATCGTAATGGGAAATCATCTTGGAGTGGCTACCTACGTTTGGATACACCAACTAATCCGAATATTAAATTTTATCGCGCACCCGAACTTTCTACACATCCAGGACCACCCGGTAAACCGCAAATTGTAGAAAAAAGCGAAAATGCGGTGACTTTGTCTTGGACGCGCAGCAATAAGGTGGGCGCTTCAAGTTTGGTAGGCTATGTCGTCGAAATGTTTGGCAAGAATGAGACCGACGGTTGGGTGGCGGTAGGTGCGCGCATACAAAATACCACTTTTGTGCAAGTGGGACTAGTGGCTGGTGTGAATTATTTTTTTGTGATACGCGCTGAAAACTCACATGGTCTATCGTTGCCTAGTCCAATGTCGGAACCGATCAATGTGGGCATGGTAAGTGTGTGCAGTTGCCGGAAGTAAGGTGTGTGTCTGTGAGTTTAACTAGTTTCTATTCTTTTTACTTTGCAGCGTTTCTTCAATAGCGGTTTGGATTTGAGTGAAGCACGCGCCAGCCTGTTATCCGGCGATGTGGTGGAACTAATTAACGCGAGCATTGTGGATTCGACAACCATGAAATTGAGCTGGCAGGTTAGTGGCGTCAATTCTTGCAACTTTTCTGCTCTCTTTCGCATTTTCTTTGCTCTTCATATGGTCGGCTTAATAGCTTGGTGTCAATCTTAATACAGCGACGAAGCGTGACAAAGCAATCAAGCGCGCTCGAAATTGTCCGCATGAACTTACAAAAGTCGAATTGTTGTATTTGCATTGCACCTGCTTGTACGCTGTAAACCCGAAGTGAAGGAAGCGCTCTGAAACAAAAATTTAAATTGCAAGCCCTGTTTTTTTATTATCCTTCCCATATTCTCATTCTTTATATTTTTCTGCACTTTTTCCACTTTCAATCTTTGCAGATAATCAACGGCAAATACGTGGAAGGCTTTTACATTTACGCGCGCCAATTACCAAATCCACCGTCTACCACAACTATCGCAGAACGCCATAGCGCAAATGCCAATCCATTGCTGGCATCACGTAGTGGTAGCGCTTCCTCAGCGTCATCATCATCCGCTGATGCCGCGACGGCCGCTTTAATTTCGGCGAAACCAAATATTGCCGCTGCTAGACGTGACACTGCCGACGTTCCCACCTCTGCCGGTTCAATGAACAGCATCACATATCGCATGTTAACGATCCTGAACGGCGGTGGCGCTTCATCGTGCACAATGGCCGGTCTGCTGCAATATACGCTCTATGAATTTTTCATTGTACCCTTCTATAAATCTGTGGAGGGGAAACCATCGAATTCGCGTATTAAGCGCACATTAGAGGATGGTGAGTACATACTATTATACAAATTAAACTGTTTTGCAAACAAAAAAAAGAAACTACTTTAAGTAAATATCAATACAGATCTGGTAAGTAAGGGGGAGGCTTAGCCGGATTTTTGTGATTTAGAGGGAATTTAGAGAGGTGTTAAGTTGAAGCCTGCGTATTAAATTCAAAACGCAGTAAGATATTTACAATAAAGATCAGCTGTTGTTAGCACAGTGCCTTTGAAACTTTTATATTGCAGTGCATCTTAAACTTGTGTTTGTTACAGTGTTCAAATAATCACACTCATTTCATTTTTACTAATTTCTAATCTTTTTGCTGCGAAGTGGCATTTAAAACTTTTAAATATTTAGACGCATATCTGTATTGAAATTCACTAACTTATAATTATGCGATTATTCGAGATTTTAACTAACGATTTTGTCGCTTGCATTATCGACTGTGCTATTCACTAACTTAGTTATAACGATTCGGGCTTAAGACTTCTCATCCCGCTACAAAAAGTACGCTAAGTACTCAAATGCCATTTTTTTTGATAATAATATTGATATAATAGTAATATTATTTTAATTTTCGCTAAAAACTTGAAATTATGTGTTGTTTATTTAACGACACAGATAACAACCCCAAATTGTGTGTTGTTTACTTAACGACACAGCTGAGCGCGAATAAATGAATATCGATAAAAAATGGTTAGCGAATACCGATATCGTTATAAATATCGTTACGACAAATTGTCGATTGCAAATGTCGTTATAGAAGTTACTACTGGTCAGTAAAGTGAGTAAACTTCCAAACACCGTATGTATGCGGACGATCCCAAAGCCTTTATATGATACTGCTCCTCCCAGCACCTTATATACAGCTGTGTTCAATATAATAGTAGTGATATTAAAATTTATATCGTTCGACGAATTAACCCTGGACGGTTATACTTTTTTTTGTACATTAACGTCATCCTTCGTCAATATGACGACGACTTATTTCAAATCCATTTTCAGTAGGGTGTGAGTCGAAATAATGAACGCGTTTTATTTTTTTTTAATTATTTATTTTATTATTAATAAATACAAATTCAAAGAAAGTGAACAATCGACTATCGCTGTACGAAAGCGGAGATCAACGCGAACCATAAAAAACTTATTTACAGTGAAAATAAAATAGTTCGTAGTCATTTTGACGAAGGATGACCGTCTAGGGTTAAAAAGAATATGTGATTTTAATTATTTTCTTTTAAAATATAGCGAATTCCATAACAGAAAATAACAGCTTCTTTTTATTTTGTCGAGCGATATCCAATTTAATTTCACTACTATTAAATTCAATACAACTATAGGTAACGAGGTGCTTTCTTTTAATTCTCCATGTACGCTCTAACTTCGATTAAAGGATAGGTTACCATAAGGACAGGATACAGTTAATACTTCATCTTTGGAGAGAGGAGGAACTCTAAGTCATACTGTAACGGTGGTATGTAACGGGATAAGCGGATCGAAATAGATATTGGCATATACATATCACAATGTTCAGGAGGAAAAAAGAAATTGATTAAACCATGTCCGTCCGTCCGTCCGTCCGTCCGTCTGTTAGCATGATAACTTGAGTAAATTTTGAGATATCGTAATGAAGTTTGGTATGCAGTTTCCTTGGCACTCATCTCCGAGCGCTATTTAAACTGGGCGAAATCGGACGATAGCCACGCCCAATTTTTATATTTAGAATATTTTCGAAAATACAAAAAAGTGATTATTCAGTACATAGTACACTTATAAGGATTAAATTTGGTGTGTACATTAATGCTAAAGCAGATCAATTTTTGAAGAAATTTTTGAAAATGGGAGTGGCACCACCCACTTTTCATTAAGTCAAATTTAGAAATAATATTAACCATAAATCAAAACCCGTTTAAGATATCGAAACGAAAGTTATCACACATATTTATATTAGTACAAAGTCTGTTCGGAAAAAAATGGGCGAAATCGGTTAGGAACCACGCCCACTTTTATACGAAAGATTTTGAAAACGATCATAGATATATTTAATGGGCAATAACTTTGCATACAAAAGCTTCATATCATTTATATTTCACTTTCAAAGTGTCCGTGAACGAAGAGAGTCGAAAAATATAAAATTTTGAAAATGGGCATGGCCCCGCCCCTTTTATAGCGGATTATTTCACAAAACTTTTTTTATTTCACAATATTGGTCAGCTGCTTCTTAATAGTATGTAGTATACTCCTACCAAAAATTAAGCTATGGAAGGCTTCTCAGAAAAACCGAATCCCCTTTGTAGATGCCGTTTGTAGCAAAAAATACAAAATTCCTTAGTAGGTTTATGATGATATACCTGTTGTATATCGCGCCATACATTTATATTTTTTTTAAATTAATTTAACCCTCAAAACTCTAACAGAAGTGTTTTTATTGAAAACAATCAGCTGCCTTTACAATACGAAGTGAAAGGTATAAAAATAGACTCGTAAAAAATAATATTACGTAATCATATTACTCTTTGGGCTCAAATTATCTGCAGTGAGGCACTTTTTTTTTGATAGTGATACTTTTACTAGAAAAGTTGCTAATATTGTAGATTTTTGCTTAAAAAATCAGATTCCGAAGTTTTTTTTTTTTTTAATTATTATTATACAAGATATTGAATAGATACTAAAAATAAAAAAATTGCATATTCCCATAGGTCAGTTGTTATGCTAATTTTTCCAACCAAGTAAAGCGCAATTATTATAAAAAAAAATCAATAAAAAAATTCTGAGAGTTTTTTTTTGTTCATACTCTACCTACGATTGTGTGCTATATCATTCTACCGCTAGGAATTCGGGAGTGAGTACCTCTATGCCACACTTCAAGGCCTCATCTGCATGTAGTTAACTTGAAAATTTAGTGGTGCTGTAAAATCCTAAATTTTTTGGCAAATTTTTTGAGATCGATTCAATAGTTTTTCGGGGCCATTACTTTTAGTTCCCTTCGGCATCAGTTTGGTATAACTTTAGAACCATTTCATGTACTGATATCTTACAAGTCATTTCAGTACGCGTTTGGTACTTTTTTGAAATCATTTCAATCATTTCTCTTGACCATTTCGTGTGTATTTCGATATCCTTTTGGCAAAACTTCCAGACTTTTTATCAGGATTATCTTGGAAGAGTTTCGAAATATTTTCTAAATTTTTATTTGTTAACATTTTGTGACCAGTTTTAGATTCCTCAAGTACTGTTTTTGCAATAACTTTCTGATAAGGTGAAGATAATTTCAGAACAACTTTTTATCATTTCGATACAATTTCGGTATCACTTCAGTACTATTTTAGGAATTCCATTGATTTCATTTCTATTGTTTTTCAGAACCATAAACTTCTAGTTGTTACCATTTGTCTAAGCTTTATGGAGGGCGAGTAGTTTTCTTCAAGGTAATGTTTGTATATTAAATTATTATTTGTTCAGAGAGTAGAACGGGGGGTGCGGAGCACATGTTGCATAGAAAGCACCCTTGTAATGTGTTATTTTGAATTATTAGTATTTTTTTATTTGAGTTATTGTTCTAAATTGAACGGGGGGTACGGGGCACCTGTTACACCTTGTATTTATTAATTGGAGGCAACACTATTGGCTCTGAGGCATTGCGCGGGATTGGTTTCCTCATTTTCGTTGTGAAAAACCCCGATTTTGGATTGCAAAATATAAACTACTAGAGGGAGCGGCAGACTTTGTCCTGCCCAGATATAAATTCGCACCATACAAAATGTATGGGAAAATAAATTTTTTTTTCAGGAATTTTTCGGAAATTTTATTGGGTATTCTCCTATTCTGGTCAGAGGACAATCTAAATTAGTGTCAATCATCCAAATCGGTGCATGCGTTCTTGAGTTATGAGCTTTGGAACTAACGTCACTTTCTTTTATATATATAGATATCTTTTGGATATTTCATAAGCTGATTGCGAAATGCAATGCAAATGAAATAAACGAAAAAAATTACTACAGCTTATGTCGCTTAAACATGCCGGCCCCCCTAGACGGGAATATCTTGGGAAACATTTCGTTTCTTCTCCAGGACTTTTCAACAAAATACTTTAAAATTGATTTGGGGTAATTTCGTAATATTTTAAGATTTTTTCATATGCATTCTGGATATGGTCGCAAAATAGTCTCAAGTTGCTTTCGAAATCATTATATTGTCTAGAAATTATCAAACAAAGATTTTCTGGGAAGGTTGTCATGGCAGAAATACATTCGTGGAGCTTACCAAAAAAGGCGTTTTGTTGCTATAATTCCACTTATTATTAAAATGCAATTTCTGAAAAATTGAGTTTATTTATTATACAATCTAAACAGAAAACAGCTGCTCTCTTCACATGCCAATTTGGCTTTGAGCCAAATTTTTATGAATACAATCCGACTTGTGTCTATATACAACACTAGTGAACTAGTTTTCTTGGCAAATGGTTATAATAATATAATATTCATATGCTGCAGTGGCGCTGTGAAACAAAAATTTATGCAAACATGTTTATATGTATAGACACCTATACTTCTTAGTCATAGAAATACTTACTACATTTTTGTTGTCAGAATATTGTAGAAATAAATTCTACAAACAAACTAATTCATAATTCACTGAAGTTTCTCCTTCCTATCCCTGTGCCTTACTTAACACGAAAAATCATACAGATTTTTCTGCATCGAAAACATCACCACCTCCATCAATCTGATTAGTACCCATACTCACTCACACCCTTATTTCACTTTACCCTCACCATTCTGTTATTGATTCTATAACTTCTTTTTCCCCTTGCCTTGTGTAAATACTTTGTCCTGTTTTGTAACAATAACCTAATTTCACATAATGTATGCTACATAACAACATAAATCGAAGCAAATAAATGATTGGAAACATTATATAAATAAAAGTAAAAAGTGGTGGGTTGAATTTTGCGAAAGCGAACTTTCTACTTTTGTATTGTTGCCTTGTGACATCAGCTGTGCGTTATTGGTTGTGCAGCATCTTTGGCTGTAGGCCATTGTGGAACATATGTGTAAGGCACTCGTTGACGGCGTTGTTTCTCTTATTGCGGGTAATCATTTTTGTTGTGTACTTTAAAGGGTCGCACTAAAGTTTGTGAAAAAAGGCATATTATTTTATTGAGTAATATTTTGAAAGAACAAAACAGCGGGTATTGATTACGAAGATGTTTACAAATATACTTCTAAGATTACAACAATGTAATTAACATAGCATAGCATCAAATGAAGCATTAACTTAAAAGAAGAAAATTTTTTCTTATTTACTTTGCAAATTTAAATATCAATGGCACAAAGAAATTTTGAGTTTTGCCGAATACTTATACCGAATTTTGAGTTCTTTGTAGTACGTCTGTGAGGAATGAGGTGAGCACACCTGACACAGTGAGCGTTATATTTACATAAAATTTTGTTGAAAAGTTTCACAATTTTTGAGCAAAAGCAGTGAAAATTTGTGTAATGAGAGATTTGTGTACGGAGAACACAATGCTGGTAATATCTAATTTTTGTCATATTTTGAGTTAGGCTTTGCTCGCTTATTGCCACAGAGTTATGTAATTTGTATTGGACCGATTAGTCTAGAAAGTATCCGGGGTGAGTCGCAAAGGAGTATGCGACTAATTGCCAGTTCTGCTCACTTTGTATGGGCTGTACTGTTCACATTTGTTTGAGCATGTCCTATGGAGAGCCCAATTGTACCCATTTATACTCGAACGGGAACGAAACCATTAAACCACTTTTTACCTAAACGGTTACTTTTAACTGCAATGAGTATGCTACAAAAAGTAAAACTTAAATATGCATATTGAATTATAGACCACTGTGCCGAAAGGTATTAATCGCGGACAACTCTTTTTACAATTTTATTGCAGAGAAACAACAAGCGCCTAAAAGTATGCAGGCTCTCACACCTCTCCAAACAAAATTAAAAATCTTTCTAACCGACTTTTTGTGTCGCTCGACCCATTTTTTATTCGAGTGGTTTGTAGGGATAGCGATTATGTGTCCAAAGAGGAGAACATATTTGTAGTCAGGTAATACAATGCTTGCTCTAACTGAAATAGTTTCCACAGAATTAAGTGAGAAAACAGCACCAATCCAATTTTGTAAGGGCATTTCTTATTTTTTTGTAGCGAATGGTCCTTCTCATTCTTTCTTAACTTTTTCTGCAGGAAAATTTTAGCAAACTTATTAATAACTTTTAGCTCAAGGAAAATAATAATACTTTTTTTTTTTTTTTAAATTTTAATAATTAATTAAATGATTAAATAAAAAAATTAAAAAAAGAACAACTTTCATAAAAATTATTACTCTTGGCCTCTAGCTCAATGATAGTCATGCATACTTATAATGTCCAGGCCGTATACAAAATAATTCTAGCAAACTTTGACTTTGCTGTTGCTTTTCTTATGCCCACGTGACTGTGACGCCATTTCAGTAATTGATTGTCTCTGTTTCTGTGTTTCAACGTTGGTTTGTATTTCATGCCCTAGGTGCCATGTTCGTCACTTAAACACTTCCACGCTTATGCCAAAGCTAAAAGATGCAGGAAATACGGATATGAGAAAGGCAACTCAAACAGGCGTGTACAAAGACGGATAAATATGCATCTAATACAAAAAAAGACCATGAATTTATTATATTTTAGATTTAGATATTTGTGTAAGTATAGAAATATAAATGTACGGCTGTTTTTAATATAATAGTCGTGAAATTTAAATGGATATCGTTTGTCGAAATAAGAATAAGCACTAATTTTAATAATTTTCATTTAAAACATAGCGAATTCTATAACAGACACCACATAAAAAGAAATTTCAAAGTTTACACACAGTTCAGGAAAGTTAATTAAACTTTAATAAATGGCCATCAAAATCTTAGAATCTTTTAGAAAAAAAATTTGAGTACACAGTTTTGTAGATCAATAAATTTTAGTACAAAATTGTGCTAGTTAGAACTTGCTTAAAAATTTCCCTGAATTTTCAGAACTTTTTTCGTCAAGGGTGTTGAGTGATTTCTTTCATACAACGCATGAACGAAATTCTTATTTTTTATGAAAAAAAATACCCAAAATCCTGACATAAAAAAATTTTTTAATTCAGGGGAAATTTTAATTTACTTCTAACTTACACAAACTGCGTACTCAAATATTTTCTAAAAACTTTGCCCAAAAATATTGACATTTTGATATAAATTTTTAAAAGTTTAATTAACTTGCCTGTACTTTGTGCAAACTTTGAAATTTCTATTTAAGTGGTTTCTGGCATCGAATTCGCTATATTTTAAATGAATATTATTAAAAACACAGATTCTTTTTATTTCGTCTAACGATATTCAATTTAATTTCACTACTATTATATTGAACACAACTGTATATGAGGGTGGGTTGGAAAAAAAATTCCATTAGCACGATTTAAAAAAAAAGATTGGCCAAATGGCAACAGAACGAAAATATTTTTGAAAGTATTCTGGTATCTATATGATATCCTCTTGGAAGCCAGTGTTAAAAAAATTAAAAAAATTATCAACCCACCCTAATTGATATAAGTACATACATATACACATACATGCAACCCAAAAATTCCCGCGCATTACAACACAGTTTGACGCCACTTACTTACCAAGTGCAACGAGAATTACAAAGTTGCTGCGCAACTAAAATTTTAAATCAAACTCATTCCGTATGCATCACATTTCCACTTTGAAATTGCTTTCTCACACTGCATGCAAAAAAGAAGAAGCACATTGCCACAAACTCCACATACATACTACACGCACAAATTTATTCTCACACTCGTACTACACTCCCTCACTAAAATTTTCAAATCGTTTCAACAAAACAAAAGAAAACAGTAAAAAACGAAGTAGAGGAGAAGAAATTGCAATTGCACTTGCGAAAAAGATAAACAGCAATTATTTTATATGCAGACACAAATACACAAACTAACAAGCATACATACATACATAAGACGCATGAATATGTGAAACAGATTTATTGAAGCATACTTAGAGGCGCTCGGAGTTGCAGTTAGAGTACACAACAAACGACATGCAAATAACGAGTAACGAAAGTATTATATGTGATGTGTGTGTGTGTGTTTCAGTTAATGTAAAGCATGCGCTACACATGTATGTGTATGAGATGCTCTGCAGGCTTTTGTGGCTGTAGATGCTGCAGCGTGATTCGAGTTGTGTAAACAACCACAAAAGTTCCAACATTTCGCTTTAAAGGCGTTTTTATTTGTTTGCATCAACGTATTTGCTTAGGTATTTCCATAAGTGAAACACAACACAAACAAACGCATAGAATTTGCATTGCTCAACTCAAATGTCAACTGCTGTTTCGTGCTGCAATTTGTATAAAGTTAAAAAAAAAAGCAAAAGAAAAGCGCAAGATGTATGTATGAGTGTGTAGAGGTACTCGTATTTTACAACAAATATGCATAGCTTTTAGCTCTGGAAGAAACATTTTTTTAGTCTGCATGTGTGACTTTTGTGAAGCTCAAAAAATGTGTATCGCTTTCTTGATTTGGCTTCTCAAGGGAGCTGCACATGCAGTGCACTCAAACCCCAATTGTCTTTCCTTCGCACTTGGTATACTCTCTAGCTTGCTTAGATATTATATGCATTTAAGCAGAGTCATTGTTGTGTAGACAAATCATCAAAAGCTTCCCCATTTTATTCAACTCGTACCTGACCACTTCCTCCCAAAGTTCTTCATACAATAAATTCCATTTTAATGGGTACACCGTTTTGCGCTGCTAACATAACTGTTTAGAACTAACCAGACCTTAAATTTGATTAGTAATAAGTAATCAATTAATTAGACGGCTTTTTTAATTGGTAATGACTATTTTAATTGTTGTTTAAGAAAAGCCAATTATTCATTGATTACGATTAGAAAAATTAAAAAAAAAAATCAAAAAAAAAAATATAACAAAAAAACGTCAAAAATAATCAAAAAAAAAAGTAGATTTGATTACTATTATTTTTAATTTTTTTTTTTTTTTCAGTATTGTGGATATCAATATTTATGTGCTTCTAAAACAGTACTGAAAAAAAAGCGAGAAAAAAAATAAATCTAAAATAATCAGAAATAATTAAAACCACTTTTTTAAATTTTTTTTTGTATTTTTTTTTTTGTAATAGTCGTAAAAAATCATGATTTTTTTATTAGTTTTTTAATTAATTGAGAAATAATCATTGAAAATTTAAAATGATTGGTAATCAATAATTAAATGGATTCTCAATGAAATAATTAATCAAACCAGAAAAACTAGAACGAAAAATGGTATTGAAAATGGCACAATGCCGAAACCGGTTTGTCTCCAAACTAAATTTGACAAGGGATGATGGAAAATCGTTCCAAAATACATCAAACCGATAATCATCACGATTAGTTATCATTATTTAACAGGTCTAGAACTAACTCTAAATATCTCAAAAAATTCAAAATTTTGTAAGAATTTAGTTTTGTTTCCGTAATAAAAAGAGCATGCTTCATCACAATCAGGAACCGCTCTGTGACAACAAGTAAAACTTCGGTTTGGTTTTGCTGATGTTCCAACAGCGTAGAATCTTGATATAAAATATTGATATGATTTTATGTCATCCCACTTTGTTCTTATGCCATGTTCAGGGTAATGTTTTAGCTCTTAGCGCGATGAAAAAATCTTCAACAAATACATACAACTTGGTCATAAAAAAATATTTACTCGGCACTTTTCGAGGTTGCTGTATATTTAAGTTTGTTCTAGAAAGTCATCGGTAAAGAATGTCTTTAGTGTGTTAGTCAATTTTGTGGTAATTAGTTATCGATATAAAAATAGAAATGTGTATATAATACGAGAAAGCAACCCTAAGCCTGCCTTAAAAATATATTTATTGAAAAAGCGACGAAAAATTCCTTTCGGCGTGTACTCATATTAGCATATCTTATTTGATTTTTTGATTTCGTAAAGGTGGCAACTCCGCAAATATATTCCAAATGAAAACATTCAAATAAGAGGGCCTCAGATTGTAATGAAAATCTAATACAAAACTTAATAGGCGTTTTAGACTCATCGGATATAGAAAAGATATACATACATTATTATTAAAAACAATAGGACTAGGTGGCAAGCCCATATTAGCAGTTAACATTTAATTTCGAATGTTAAGATGAAACCTGACTGACTATACCTGGGTGGAAGCGCTTGTAAACTAGCGTATTAACATTAATCAATGATTCAAACAAATATATATATCAGGATAAGTTGGCAACCACAATAAAAAATATTTATGTAAAGATACGACCTACAAGATATTTGGGTTTCTACGCGTAATAGAATATCGCATATCAATTTAAAAAAATGTTATATATTGGATAATCTTGTAAGAACAACCACGTGGCAAGTCCCAGGTAGAAAATCTTTGCCACATGCGCTTTTTATTTACCAATTTCATCTAAATCGGTTGAGGAATTTTCTAGGAAATTTAATGGAATACAAAAACATGGACTTGACTCTTTTCGAATGGATACATGCTCGCTATTTTTTCTCTTAAACCAACCAGATAAAATCGCTGCAGAGACAGTTTTTCACTTGCAAAAACCAATTGTTTACTGGGTTATTTTTTTTACTTGATATGCGAGCTCATATATACTCGTAATGCTCCCGAAAACAATACCATGCTAGGAAACTGGCGATCGTCCTTTTCCAACATCAAGAATAATACGCGAAGTGTGAGGAAGACTGATTAGGAACAGTATTTCTACTCAAAACTAAAGCATTAAGTAAACTCACATGCGCTTTCCAGTCGATACTCTTCCACTTTTGTTTTCCTGTCTGTATATATGTATTTCTATTTGTAAGCGCATGCCTGTATTAATATTGTGTGGTTTCTATTCGTTTTTCACAGACGTTTCCCTGAAGAACTAACTTGAAATACAAGAACCATCTTGACGCTGTTGTTATTCTTTGGATTTGCGTGCGTGGCGCAAGCACACACAGCCGCGGTTGTTTAGCTTTTTAAATAACTTCTCTACTCTAAAATACTTTCAGCTTTATTAAATTGTATTTTTGCAAACATTTTTGTGTTGTTAATATTTTAAGCATCGAAAATCTTTGTACCTATTCTGCTGAGCGTCAGTGTGGGTGGGTTTATCTAACTAGAAATTGCTTTGCATTACTTTGAATATCTACATTCGCCTTTTACCTTTATTTTCACTTTCTTTTTATACAAATTTAATTCATACGTGTAAACTAGGGTAGGAAAAAAAATTCGGACTCCATAAAATTCTATGAAAAAAGTGCGTTTCCAGCTGAACGGGTACATGTCCTTTAACTCCCATGAGTATGCTACGTAAAGATTAGTCACAAAATTTTTTGCGGTTAAGGGGGCAAAAGCACAGCGCTTCCCTCTTAACATCAGTTCATATATAAACAAGTGGAAGATGGAAACAGGAGGAAAAGTAAAGCATGAAATTCGGGGTAGTCATAGGGACTTAAAAGTGACGTTTCGTACCTTGTAGTAATTATAACTTCTAAGAACTTTTTCTCAAAAGATTTCGTTTGAAAATATGTGGCCTAAAAAGTGAGTTTAGTGGCATCCTATTTTGCACACCTGAACGCGCGAAGAGCAACGACGTTCCGTACGAAGCGACCCACCCTAGTGTATACACATATGTGCACAGCAATGAATGAAAGGGGAGTAAAAAGACAAAAAACCATACAAATACACAACACTCAGCAAAAATATAGCTCTTAATGTAAAAAAAGTAAACAGCAGTAGTGAAATGGTTTAGAAAAGGTAAAATGTTGCCACAAAATTCCAACGCACTCACAGAGTCTATGGGGGTTTTACCCAGACGGTTTGCGTTCACTTCACAACTGCCGGCTGGCTTTTGGGGAATACTCATAGACGTGCGTTTGTATTGCTTATATACTTTTTTTCATAGAAAATATTTAAACACATACACATAAGAGTACATATATGCTATATTCACAATAGACTTTCGCTTCGTACCTGCCGACTTCTTCTTATATTGTTAATCACTTTCTCAGTCCTTGATCTATGTTCGCTCATGAATAAGTATTTGCGCTTTGTAAATGGGCGACAAATTTTAAAGCGACTTGAATGTTTTTTTAAAAGTAGTAATTTTACAATTAACAAGCAAGAAGTTCTAATTTGTGTGGTGAAGGTGTAGGTAGAAGTGGTCGGCTGGCGATTTCACTCATCTCTACTTTAGGTGTTCTCCACAGGCGTGATGATCTAGTTTCGTCATACTCTAAAAAACACTTCAGCTTATTCATAATCGAAATTTAAAATGTGTACCCTCAGATTGCCAGATTTAGAATTGTTTTTTTTTTTTTTGAAGTTACATTTTTGCCCTCCTTAGAAAAATACAGCTTAAGTAGGAGCGTTTGAAATGTAGCAAAATTGGCATAACTCATTTGATTAAAAAAAAAGGCTGAAAGTGAGCACAAAAATACATCTTCAGTGGCAACACCGGAGTAAAAGACCCTGGAATATACTAAAAAATCCGATCTCAATCGGTTAAGCTATTTCTAAAGTGTCAGAAAATTGCAAAAAATTATTTAGAAGGCCATACTATGGCAAGGAAATGACGACTGACTTGAAGATTTTCTACTCATACCTATAGCCTGTAGTTCACTCCCATCCACTTTTTAGAAATCATTCCTAAGTTTACCAAGTCAATATAGCTTCCTATTTTTACTATTTTCATCAATAAATATATATATGAATGAGTTAAGAAAAAGGTTTATGTCAAATTTCGTATTCAAATATTCTTTTTTAACAAAGCAATAATACCTCTGCGTACTAGTGCAGCTGAGTATAAAAATTAATAATTGTGTATGGGGAGGAGGGAAGGGAAGAAAAATGTAAGGACAGATAGGGAAGAAAAGGTAAAGGGAGGAGAAGGAGTAGTGCATTGGAGGGTTATGGAGCGGAAGATATGGAGCTGGGAGATGAAGATTGAAGATAGTAAAATTTTTCACACATAGAAAAATCAATTTTCAGGCAGCCAAACATCTGCCTAGTCTTCTAGATAATAAAGTCTAAGCGGAAATTTTAGTATTTGAGCGTATTGCAAAATTTACTACATATTTGAATAATATTTATTTTTTTATATTTTAGTTATAAATGAAACGCCTTTCGGTATGGAAGCTGTGCTGCTTAATTCTTCTGCAGTATTTTTGAAATGGCAAGCGCCAGCAATGAAACCACAACATGGTAAGTTAATTGAGCTCTACACACATGTTATTTTCAACTTAAAACAGGCCTAAAATTTGTTTTAAATTTTTTTAAATGAGTGGTAAAACAATGAGTAAAGTCCTTATACTTTATTCACAGGCATTTTGCTCTTCTATCACGTGATTGTGCGTGGCATTGACACAGCTCATAATTTCTCACGTATTCTGACAAATGTAACAATTGACTCTGCATCACCAACTTTGGTGTTGGCTAATTTAACTGAGGGCGTTATGTATACGGTTAGTGTGGCAGCGGGAAATAATGCAGGAATTGGACCTTATTGCTCACCGGCTACATTACGCTTGGATCCGATTACAAAACGTTTAGATCCTTTTATTAATCAACGGTAAGTAAAAAGAAAAATTTTTATTATTGTTGGCCTTGAGCTCGTTTATGGTCAGGGTACTTTGGTAAGTTTTATAGTTTATTGAATTTATTCCAAAAGGTGGCGCATGGGTCAAAATACACATTTAAAATATCCATGCAAATTTCAAGAATTTTTTGTTAATTTATTTTATGAAAGCTTGCATAATAATACAAATTAAATTTCAATTATATATTTTAATTTATCTGTGAACTTATTTCTATTAACGACCAAAATACAATACAAAGAAAAAATCCACTGGGTAGCCCAAAGATCGAAGTATAGAGCATTTGTACTCTATGGGCAATATTTCTATAGATTTGATAACTTGCCTTAGAGCAAGAGTCTTAAAACTTAGAGCATAACTCTAAACATGTTAATAATGTAATAAAGTTAAACAAATACGCTAGATGGCCCCCGGATCGAGAATTGATATTCATTGTAGATATTAGCCCTTGATTCCTAAATAGCTGTCAGATGAACTAGAGCATGAAACTTGAAACATAGTTCATAAATAAATAACTATACAATAAAAAGGGAATAAAGTTTCTCTAGATGTTGCATGAATCACGATATCTCGAAAATCTATGCATAATCGGCAAAACTTTAGATTAGTTTTTAAGTAAATTTTGCAATATTAGTGAATCTTACAGTGGATTTCGTATAACCTTCTGGTGAGATAGAGATTTAAAAGTACAACATGCCCAGATTGGAAGAAAATACCATAGAAAGGTAAACACATTTTTATATTGAAACAGAGGGGGGATCCACAAGTTTCCGATGAACTTGAAACTTTCACAATTTTAGATTTGATTTTCAAGCAAAGAAATTTTTTTTAAACATATACATACAGCTGTGTTCAATATAATAGTAGGGAAATAAAATGGATATCGTTCAACGAAATAAGAAGCTGTGATTTTAATAATTTCGATTTTAAATATAGCAAATTCCATAACAAACAAGTAAGGAAAAGTCTGTCTTCGACTGTGCCGAAGACTTTACACCTTTCATGAATACGCATCACGGTTTTAAGTGTCCGATCCTTACTCACAATTAGTAAAAACTCTGCAAAACTGATAATTTAAAGATACATAGCCTAAAACCCATTTATCGAAACAATCGATTGTATGGGAGCTATATGTTATGTAGGTCCGATCTGGCTGATTTTCACTACACACATTACACACATAATAAGTACCAAACCTGCAAAACTTTACGTTCCTAACTTTTTAATTGCAAAATGTATAGCCCAAAACCCATTTATCGAAACTATCGATTGTATGGGAGCTATGCGTTGTATTCCTCCTTGCTGATTCCGACAAAGTATTAATCTTATGCCAAATAGCGGTCCCATACCAAATTTCATCAAGATATCTCAAAAACTGAGGGACTAGTTTGCGTACAAACAGACAGCCGGACAGACGGACATGGCTAAATCGACTCAGCTCATCACCCTGCTCATTTCGGTATACTCATTGGTGGGTCTATCTCTTCTTCTTCTCATACTTTCAGTCATCGGACAAAAGTTATAATACCATTCCATGTTCGTGAAAGGTATAAAAACCACATAAAAAAATTCAAAGCATGCAAAATATTCAAGGAAGTTTAATAAACTTTTTAGCGAAATTTCTTTGAGTTCGAAGTTTTGTGGACCAATCAATTCTAGTAGAAAAGAATGAGCTACAAAATTGCGTATTGGAAAATTTTTTTTAAATTCTAACAAAAAATATAAAAATTTTGTTGTAAATTTTTAAAAGTTTAAAAAACTTTCCTGAGCTTTGTGTAAACTTTTCTATTTCTTTTTATGTGGTTTCTGTTATAGGATTAGCTAAAATTTTAAATGAATTTTTTTAAAACCAAAGCTTCTTTTTTTTCGGCGAACGATATCTAACTTAATTTTACTTCTATTATATTGAACACAACTGTATATAATAAAAAAATGATGGACTTAAAAAAAGTATATACTTTAAACAATTTTGTTTACGGTTTTTAAATAGTAATAATAATACACAGTTGAAAGTTTTTTGTAAGACTGTTGTCAGTATTGCCTGTAAGTTTTATTTTAGTTTCATACCAGTATTTTTCTGTCAGCCTATCTAAAAATATGTCATTATAACAAAATACAAAATTATTTTTATTAAAATAAATAGTATTTTTAAGTTTTTGAAATAACTGGTATAAAAAATTTTAGCGAGTTTTCTCGACCAACCTTGACTGAGGTTGCTATTAGAAATTCAGGTAATGTGAAAACAAACTGCTGTATGGGTTTTTGACCAAAATAGTTTAGATTTTTTTTTAGTTAAACCCAGAAAAACGTGTACTATAGTATTTTCGAATAGGAATAAAACAATGCTGATATTAATTCAATTTCGTCCTATGTGGACATTGGCTATCATTGCTTTTGAACTCAGTATTGTTTAAGGAGAATTGTTCTACTACTTTGACCATTTTTATAAAAGTAGTTGGATTAAACTATACTTAAATATAGTTTTTCTTTAATTTATACTCATTTCCCTTCTTCAAATAATTCATATCTACATAAATAAGATTTTATTAACCTAGTAAATAAGGTTTATTTTTGCACTTGTAATATATCATTGATTAAGCTCATGAAATTTATTCGATTATTTTATTTTATTTTATTTTATTTTCTTTCCATGCTTAACCCATACAGCTACCCCATCAATCAGGATCATGTCGATGATGTGCTTACCCAACCGTGGTTCATTATATTACTTGGCGCCTTTTTGGCTATGATGATGCTTTCACTTGGTGCCATGGTATTTATTAAACGCAAACATATGATGATGAAGCAGTCAGCTTTGAGCACGATCAGAGGTAAGTTAATACTACCAGACATGTCAAATGTTACTTAAATTTAAATTCAAAAAGCCTAACAAAATATATTAAATGGAGCATACAAAGTTGTTGTGAGACTTAAAAATAAAAAGCAAAATAACCCAAATAAAAGTAAGACAGAGAGCGGAAAAGAAATACTTCATTGTTTGTGTTCCAATTGCAAGCTGATGAGACTGCACCGGAAGTAGTCAAATCAGCAGTGTGAGCGACGCCTGAATGGCGAAGCAACGGAAGCATTTAGCACGCGTGTTAAATACGTGCGTGAACCGATATGCTTTTGTATGTATAAAGTTACTTATGTTTATATAAGAGCATGTATATGGATCTAAGGATATGTCGAAACACGTCCATTGCTTACACAAAGTATTCAGACACATACATACATACATACATGACTCCATTTGTGATATTGTACGTCGATAACTCTTTGTTATTATTGTTGTAGTGCTAGTTCTTCTTCTTCTTTAAATGGTCATCTAACCGCCTGGGCGATTTTGACCGTCCAACATAGCTCGCCAGTCGTTTCTTCGTTGCGCCAACTGGCACCAATTGGAAACACCGCGGGATCGCAAATCGGTCTCCACTTGGTCCTTCCATCGGAGTGGTGGTCTCCCTCTTCCTCTGCTTCCACCGGCGGGTGCCGATAAGAATACCTTCTGGGCGGGAGCATCTTCGCTCATTCGCACTACGTGGCCTAGGTAGCGAAGCCGCTGTGTTTTAATTCGCTGAACTATGTCGGCGTCTGCGTAAAGTTCATACAGCTCATCATTAAATCTTCTTCGGTACTCGCCCTCGCCAACGCGTAGAGGTCCACAAATCTTTCGAAGAACCTTTCTCTCGAATACTCCCAAAGCCGCCTCATCAGATGACTGTTTGCATGATGACAGAAGGTACTTCGTTTTGCCCTCGTTCACCACCAATCCTGTGCTAGTTAGCCTATCTAATTATCACCTCCCTTACCTAACATTGTCACCGAGCTCCTCTAACGGGAGTCCCAGAAACCTAGCGGCTTCAACAGGGTTGGACCATAGTGAAATTTCACTGTGCTCTTTAACACCGATCATTTTTGCTTCGCTATGAAGATGGTGTTCAGGTGAGCTAAGGAGGCATCCCGCTTCAGTGCGGAGTGCGATGTTTTGACAGGCCTGCAACCTCCTCCAGTGTGTGTCTGCTAGCCCCGGCGACCATATAGGTGTCTCGTAGCGCGGAACACCAGCCTGTGGCACCCCTTGTTTGATTATACGTGGTTTTTATCGTTCGCCTTTGAACTCAACCGATGACTGCCGACCACTTACATAATTAGCAGTCCAACGCTTTAGAAAGGGGGAAGAGTTGAGTCTTTCAGGCCATTAATAAGATGCGCGTGGTTGACCGTATAGAAGGCTTTCGACAGGTCAAGTGCAACCAGTACAGTCCTGTCATTACGGCGATTTTGGTTGAGACCGACACCTACCAATATATAAAGGTAACTGCTTGTTGTAAAAATGGGCAAAATCGGTTCATGTCCACACCCAGTTTTTTAACATAGTTCTGAAAATTTGTTCTGTAAAATTTTAAAAGCGATATTTCACCAACTAAGCAAGTTATATCAGTCAGATGTTGCACACATAATAAGCTTTTTAAGAAAAACTTAACCGCAAACAAGTTTTGTAAATTTTGAAGAAGTAGGCGTGGCGCCGCCCACTTTTCGCCACTATATTTTTGCCATTTTCAAAGGCAATCGCTTATAATTCAATCTTCATATTTCAATGAAAATTGGTCAGCTGCTTCTCAGTAGTATTTATTATACCCCTGCCGAAACTTAGCCAAATCGGAAAACACACAAGCAGTTAACCGCCTACTGCAATAGCGAAGTTATTTCTCTTTTTTGTTTTCATATCTTTCATAAATATTAAATGTATGTAAGAGAAAAGTTCACTAAAATGATCAGCACGATGAGCGGAGTCGATTTAGCCATGTCCGCGTCTCCCCCACTGCAAAAGCGAAGTTGTATATCTTTTTTGATTTTCATATATTTCATGAATATGAAATGTTTGTACGTATGAGAAGAAAAAGAGATAGTCCCATCAAAAAAATATACAGAAATGATCAGGAGGAGGAGCTGAGTCGATGTAGCCTTGTCCGCCTCTCGATACGTCTATCTGTCTGTCTATTTGAAAGCAAATACGAAATAAAAGTACTAAAATAGACTTGCGTAAATTGGGATGCCATAATAGATCACTACTAGGTATATAATGTTCGGTTCCACCCGAAATTAGACTTCTTTACGAGGCACCTTTACACCTTGTATGTATTAATTGGGGGCGAGCACTGTTGGCTTTGAGGAATTGCGCGGGATTGGCTTCCTCATTTTCGTTGTGAAAAATCCCGATTTGGGATTACAAAGCATAACCTATGTCTTTCGAATATTTCATTAGCTGATTGCGAATTGCATGCAATGCAGATGAAATAAACGAAAGAAATGACTACAGCTTATGTCGCTTAAACCCTTTGTATTTTGACTTGCTACTTACTGTACTCACACCTTCAGGTACTAACCCGACTGCTGCGCGAGCGATTCGTTTAACGTTTTGAAATTTCAGGTAGTAGTTTTTAGTCACCTTTTCCGTTGGGCATAGCTGCTTTATTCCAAGCACATAGCTTTTTCGGATATCATGACTTATATCTCGTTAATAAAAAAAACTACGGTTATAAGAAAACGTTTACCAGGAAAGTCGGGGGTTTAATTTTTCACAAGTACTAAATGTGTGCGTCTTTTTAAATGTTTGCATGCATATACATACAAGGTGGCGCAAAAGTAATCCTCCTATCAGAAAATGCTATAAATTTTGCGATTGGCCCCTAAAGTCAGTTCTGTTTTGACATTTGTGTAGTAAAAACATGCGAAATACACGTTAATAAACAATGTTACGCTACACTGCTACAGAACGCGGAATATTGCTGAATATTTATTTGACCAATAATCGGTCGGGGCCAAACGGTTACTGTGAATGGTGAGCGCTACAGAGCAATGATCAACGAGTTCTTTTTGCCGCAACTTGATGAATTGGGATTGGAAAACATGTGGTTCCAACTAGACGGTGCAACAGCACACACTGCACGTGCCACAACCGATATGCTGAACATCGGAAGCTTACTTTTGCGCCACCTTGTATTTGTCGAAAAAGTTGACTTGAGCATGCACAATTGGTAATTTTTTTATATGCTTCTCTTGTGCCCGCTATTGTCAAATGCAGCTTCGTTTCTAGAATACAAAAAATAACGGTCTTTAGCATTGGATCGACTAACCGTACTTCTTACGAAGTACCATCATGCGAATAGTGATCCGAACATGGCGGGCAGCAAGTTTTAGCTTAGACTCTCTCGGGCTGCCACCCAAATACGACAGAGCTCTGGTGACGCAAAAACTTCAAAGGCTATTGGTCGCAGTATTTTATGGAAAATCTTCTCACAATTCTCTACTTAAATCAATAAAGCTTAGCACTTTTAAATAAGTTACATAAATTACTACCTCAAGTGCATAGTTTCTTAATTTTTTGAATTCCTATTTAAACTGTGTAGGCTTTTGCATACTTATAGGCCCTTAAAAAGTTTAAGTTCTATGTATAATCACAAATGTCTGCTTATGGATTAAATTTATAGAGGTAAGAGTTCAACATTCACACTGAAATGGATAAGTATGAGCATGTACTCACATATATGACACAATCGCAAACAGTTTTATAACAATTTAAAAAGTCGACTACAACAAATCCGACAAATACAACTTAATGTTGCCTAACTACAAGTACTTACAATTTACTGGGTGGCTCCGTCACAAAGCATCCACTCACGTGTTTTGCTAAGTGTGTTGTACGCCAAACTAAACTACTCAAAAGTAATAAAAGCGCAGCGTATTTGAGCATTGTTGAGCGTGCGTATGTGGTAGCCGAAACAAAATGCCACAAATAACAGCAACTTCAACTACAAATGTAACAACAATTTTAACAAAGCTAAATCTTTAAAAAGCAGTAGCAACAGTTGAGGGTATGCAAGCAGGTGTTTATACACATACAGCTGTGTTCGATATATTAGTATCGAAATTAAAATGGATATCGTTCGACGAAATAAGAACAAGCTGCGATTTTAATAAACTTCTTTTAAAATATAGCGAATTCCATAACAGAAACCACATTAAAAGAAATTTTTAAGCTTACACAAAGTTCAGGAAAGTTAATGAAGCTTTAATAAATGGCCTACAAAATTTTCCATTTTTTAGCAGGAATTTCTTTGACTACGCAATTTTGTAGACCAATCAATTCTAGTATCACAGTGTACAAGTAAGAACTCGCTCAAAAATGTTCCGGAAATTTCAGAATTTTTTTTGTGAAGAGTGTTTGAGTGATTTCTCCCATACAAAGCATGAAGAAAACTGAATTTGGTATGGAAAAAAATACCCAACATCCTTGAAAAAATCTAAAAATTCAGTGAAAATTTTAAGGTACTTCTTACACATTATATTGCTTAAATAGAATTAAGCTGCGTATTCAAAAATATTATATTATATATTCCGCTCAAAAGTATGACAATTTTGATGTAAATTTTTAAAAGTTTAAGTTTAATTTCACGACTTTTATATTGAACAAAACTGTACATACATATATGTGAAAGCGAAAGGTTGAGTGAATAATTACCCTGTAGGAAATCAAATAGATAATTGAGAATTATGTATGCACAAGATAACTTCCGTTTTAAATTAAACATGGTTACCTCGGTTGTTTAAGCGAGATAAGCTGTAATTATTTCTTTCGTTTATTTCATTTGCATTGCATGCTTATGAAATATTCCAAAGATATACAGCCCAATTCTAAAGGAAAATTCCTCACGGATTTTTCTTCTCTCCCATTCCTTGTATTCTGAATAAAAAATCCTTGGGCAATTTTTCACCTTTTCCTCTTATTCTGAATAACGTTCGAAAAAGGGAAAACCAGTTAAGGGAGAAAAGAAGCTATTACGAATTTGAGGAAAAGGGAGATTTCGCTTTAATTTTTAAGGAATTTTTTCACCAGCTAAACTGAAAGGAGCGCGGGATAAAATTTAATGTTTCTTGTCTTTTTATAGGAAAACTATTAACTTGTGTAAGTATATACTAATCTAAAATAATTTTATATTAGAATACGATGTATTTTAGATCGAAAAATACAAATGTACAACAGATATGGCTGTTTTTAAACTTGATGCAAGGCCATCATGAAATTGTATTTTTGAGTTGCTGAGTGTGCGATGTAAGGAGTTCCGGGCTTGTTTATTCTATAATACTTTTTAAGTCTGCAAACAGCAGAAAGCAAATTGAATATACAAACAAGAATTGTAGATAACGTTTGCGGCAACTCAAGCGAATATGTACTATCTCTTAATCCTGTGTTTATTTTCCTGTGGCTCTTATTCGCTTAATTTCTACCACAAACGTATGAAAAGCAACACTAAACGTTGTTCTACATTTTTTTTTTTTTTTGTAAAACGAATTCTTCACAATATTTACATTTTCAAATTTCGTTAGCCAGTTAAGAAATCCGGTTATACCATGCCAATTGCCAAAACAGCTGATTTCGAAAATTCGAAATTCCTCTTCCCCAATTATTCTTCTCCCTAGGAGAACATACTTTGAGGAATTTTTCCCAGGGAACAAAAAAATCCGAGAGAAAATTATTCCGTGAGAATATTTAGAATTGGGCTGATAGTTTATGTTTTGCAATCCCAAATCGGGGCTTTTCACAGCGAAAATGAGAAGGTCAATCCCGTGCTAATACCTCGCTCCCAATTAATACATAAAAGGTGTAACAGGTGTCCTGCATCCTCCCGTTCTATATAAATAGAACTAATAATTTTATTTAAAAAAATTATATTACTAAAGGTTGCCCTTATGCAACATGTGATCCGCATCCCCCCGTTCTACTCTCTAAACAAGTATTAAAATAGTATACAAACATTAACTTAATAAAAACTACTCGCCCGCCAAAAGCTTAAGAAATATCACAATTAAATGGGTTAAATTACTACAAGCTGAGTATTTTCAAGTTATTGTGTAGTTAGCCAATATTCAACTTTTTATAAACAAGTTTTAGTGACTCTTCATTAATATTAAATGCATCAACACGCGGAGTTGTCGTCATTGTGCAGAGTTCGGGGAGAGCAAGTTGCAAGTTTCTGCTAGAGAGTTTTTGCTCAGTAAGATTTGCAAGACAGCTAATCTAATCGTGACTTAGAAAAACAGCAACAAAAACTTTAGACTTCGAGTTACTAACCCAGAAAAGCATTAAAAGCTGTTTTGCAAGTTTTTACAATTTTTCGTTTCAAGATAGTTTTACGTAATTCTCTCTTTACGGACAATTCTTGCAAGAATTCTTGCCGAACACACCTAGTATGAAAAAATTTTAGGAAGCACTTTAGTGAAATCTCTTGAAAATATCAATTTTTAACCTGATGCAAATTTAAAAATGATAATTTGTCTCTTTTGAACTAGCGAAGATCTAGTTATGCGCGAGCTCGTTGACTTTTGGTACTGAAGTCCCTGTACCGTACTATTATTTTTTTGCTCGCGAGTTACTCATTTTCCGCCAGGGTATGTATATGAATGTAAAAGTAAGTGTGCATGCTTTTTACTCATTAAAGTGCACTTAAATTGCTCATTGCACTGCCACCCAAAAAATTATTGAATGGGCAACGTTTTGCCACCAGCTGTCTTTATGCAGATGCAAACACATACCTATGCGATTAAGTAGAGCGTACAATAATATAATTTCACTCAAATGCAAACAGCAGAGAAGTAGCAATTTTGGGGGGGTGGGACAAATGGGGGTAGTAAATACTTACAAATATATACAACGACAAACCTATAAGCACACATATATATTATAGAAAAAAAAGTATTATTGTTCAAACACAATAGCATATTTAACTGCTGCTATGTTGTCGGGAATGTACAACAACAAACCCACCAGTATAACTTTTGCTCCAATCCAACAATGCGCGCCATAACAAAAGCTTAAAAAACGATGCATAGTAAAAAATGCAATAACAAAAAGTGTAGGTGCGAGTTAAAAAAATAAATTGGATAATGCAAAAATGAAAAACATAAATAAAAATAAAAAAATTAAAATAGCATATGAGGCAATAAAACTCGAAAAAATTGTAATGGTAATAAAACACTTGGTTGAACATTGCTGTGTTGTATTACTGACGGTTTAATTGGTTCATTGCGTTGCAGCAACAAAAATGGCATGGATTTTTTTCTTTATTGTTTTTGCCAATTGCAACGTTATTGTTTTTTATTGCATATTCATTTCCTTTTTTTTCTATTTTCTTTTCTGTGATTTTCTGCTTATTTGAATATTTTTTTTTTTTAATTTTTTTATTTCTTATATTTTTTTATATTTTTTATATTTGCCTGAGCTCATGCTTTACAACATTCACTATACTAAATGTCATGCAACTCACAACTAACTCTCACCAGCCATATTGGTCACTTGTCTACAATAACGGCATTAAATGCTGAAGCGCGTCGAGGAAGTATACGTAATTGTCACAATATGTAAAAATTGGCTGGGAGTGTACCATGCAATGATGGTTGCATGTGTCATTTATTAACACATGACAAAATGCCACAGACGCCCACAATGTAACCGCGCATAAAAAATCGTCAATACTGTGGGATTTTTATACCCAGCTGTGCATACTATAGAGAGTATTTTAAGATTACCCACATAGTAGTAGCTTGTAAAGACATAAACGAGTTAAGATAGTTATAGACTACCATATAACAATAAGTCTTGAATTTAACCATTTCACCCCAGAGTTTTTTTTCGAAACCTGGAGGCTTTTACATTATTACGACTGTAATATGACAAAAATATAAGATGTTTGGCATACCTTAAAAGTACGAGATCCTTACTATTATCCCTAGATATATAATCCCAATAATATTTTAAGTGGGATGTATACGTCCCAATAATGCTGAAAGGACTAAGGAAATTAAATAACAACTTTTAATAAAAAACTAAAAAATTCACATTTTATTGATTTTTGTTTTACAAATTTAATTAATTTGTGAAATGACGCAAAAAATTTGAAACATAAAGCATTGTTGCACCCAGAACAGATATATTTAGTCCTTGGAAGACGAGAAGGCTGTTCAATAGGGAGATGATGAGCCTATATTACGGCGTTCCGCCCGTGATCGCTTTGTGGGTCTTCCACCACATTCACGTGTTGTTAGCATTTTGTATTTTATACCTTCAGTTATCATCGACTCGGCTAAGGGCACAAAAAAATTAATGAGGGAATTTGACGGTGCATGAATATTATCCAGGCGCTAGCCACAGCTATCATACAAGTTTTAAAATATAGTTTTTTCCAACATTTTCACATTAAAATACAACGTGTGCCTGTTTAGTATTTGAATCCTGCAATATGTATAAGTAGGCTTTTTGGGAATATTTTTTGGTTCAAAAATGACTCCGTTGTTAAAAGTTGTCCAACTACATTTATTGCCGATTAGTTGATCCTCAATATTTTCCAGCGAATCAAGGCGAAGATTCATCATTGTATATAGCTTGTGCTAGAGGGTCTTCCACATCTTCATCATCATCATTTGATGAAACATAGCTAGAATCGGATGCACTAAAGTCATCCCCCATATCATTACTCCCGTCATCTACAAAATATTTCTCAATTTCATGCTCATCAAATTTCCTTCTTCTAGGCATCTACAAGTATAAACCAATATTGGGATGTACTATCCCACTCAAATATGTTATTGGGATTATATGTCCCAATGTAGTTATAAATATAAAAAACTTACATATATCACCTCAATTTCTTAAGAATTTTGGACCAATAATCTTTAGCCACACTCGAAGCTTCAAGCACGAGGAATTTCCTGGAAAAAAAATTCTACTAGTTGGACGTTTCACATTGAAATACAACGCGTGGCTGATTAAAGTTTGCGACTTGTCTTTGTCAAACATTCGATTAGCAGGAAATTTATTTCAATACTAACGAGATCGATTTATTACTCAACAAAGAAAACTGCGCGCTTTAATAGGGAATATTTCAATGCGTGATTGGAAGAAAAATAAAAGTTATACGCAAGTTTGAAGTTGTCTGGGACATATTGTCCCAGTAGGGGCGAAAGGGTTAAAAACGGACAAGGGTGCTCCAGGTGTGCCCACAATTGTAAGAAAGTGAGCTTGAATTACGAGCATGATTTTTGAAAAAACCGTTAATATTGTAAGAACCGTCTAGAAACAAGCCCTCGCATATGATATCTCAAATATGAGAATAACACTAACTGTAGTGTTAAACCGAATTGCTTACCAGGTGGCAACCCGTTTCTTAAAAAAAAAATATTTCGATAAGGAAAATAAGTAAGCTTTTCATGTGGGCACTCAAATTTAATAATAAGGCCACGATACATAAAAATTTATTTTTGTGAAGCCGGTAACCCTCTCCATGAATATCAATCAAATTTTTTATTAAAATGTGTTATAAATTGTGTAACTGGCATTATGAAAATTAATATTTGAATAGGTGGCAACACTTTTAATAGAAGTATATCTTTTTACCCGTCTAACCAGTTCCATATGACATCTCAAGAATGAAATCCATATCAACTATGCAGGAACACCGAATTTATGAACAGGTGGCCGCCCTTTTTAAAAATATTATTGATCTCTGGAAAAATCCATCTTAAATAACATCTCAAATAAAAAAGTGGACGAAAGTATATACACAGATGCCATTTACGGTAACAGTGTAGCGAGTTCATATCTATTAGAATCTCAAAATTTGAGCAACTTCATTTGGTACGTGGTTTTCTTGGTATCTATCTGATGTTGTTATTTGAAATGCTTGAAAGCCTGGGCGTGGATCGGCTCTTCATAACACTGCGACCAGGTATGCCTAAGACGACTAAAAACCATTACTCAAACTTTCAGAAGTTTCTAGTATCTAAGCGCACTATGCGCTTTCCGGCAAAGGACTGCTCGCACACTTTACACTTTGCAAGCCTTAAAAAATATTTATGTGGTTACTACAACAAGAGCATCTTACTTTCTATCGGTTACTTCTCAAGTCGCGCACAGCAGATTATAACATCCTCCGTTACACTCGCACTTACACTGTCTTTCCCACTTTTGTTGTTATTTTTACAAGGTGGCGCAAAAGTAATCCTCCTATCAGAAAATGCTATATATTTTGCGATTGGCCCCTAAAGTCAGTTCTGTTTTGACATCTGTGTAGTAAACACATGCGAAATACACGTTAATAAACAATGTTACGCTACACTGCTCCAGAACGCGGAATATTGCTGACTATTTATTTGACCAATAATCGGTCGGGGCCAAACGGTTACTGTGAATGGTGAGCGCTACAGAGCAATGATCAACGAGTTCTTTTTGCCGCAACTTGATGAATTGGGATTGGAAAACATGTGGTTCCAACAAGACGGTGCAACAGCACACACTGCACGTGCCACAACCGATATGCTGAACATCGGAAGCTTACTTTTGCGCCACCTTGTATATATTTTGCTTGAGTATGCAAATTTATGTAGAGAATTTAATGAAAAACGAAAACAATGACAATAAATCAAATGATTTAAAAAAAGCGGAATTTGGCAACAAAACAAAATAAATAAAATTGCTACAGAAAGGCGGCTAAACTTTGCTGGTTGAGGAAAAAATTAAATTTAAGGAAAAATAACTAAAACACTTTAAGCTACATTTTTAAACAAAGCATATTAAATGACTCACTGAAAGCTCGCTAAGAATTGAATGCTTTGTTTTCTTTTTTTTTTTTAATTAAACCCCCACATTTATTACCAGTGGAACGCACTTAATTGCATTTGACTGCATAATTTATTTAATTTTTTTTTTGTGTGTTTCAAATTTATAAAACAAAGCTTTTTTTTTCTTAATCTACTTTTAGGCACCCACCCAAATGATGTACTGAAAATGCCCAGCTTGTCGCGCAATGGCAATGGCTATTGGTTGGATGCATCTTCTGGTGGCATGGTGTGGCGCACATCACCAACGGGCGATACATTGGATTTGCAAAAAGACCAAATTGCGGACTATGCGCCTGTTTGTTTAACAAATGGCACTGTTGGTGTGAATGGTAATGATAGTGGTGCTGGCAGCGGTGTTGGTGAATGCAATCAGCAAAGGTAAGTGTGCTAATGGTATTTGATTCAAACTTTATTTATTTTTAAGCGGCAATTTAGTATTTGATAACAAATAGTTAAACTTTTACTGTGCTACTGCTAGCAAGTTTTGTGCAGAACTAGTTGTGGCATACATTTAGGCGCTGGTTTGCGATAGTACACTTTCGTACGCAAATAAATGTAGCCAAACAGAAATTGCCGAGCAAATAAGTAAATTTTAAGCTTAGGCAACTTTTGCAATCGCTTTTTTCTCTTTGCACGCAAATTTAAATTTAAACTACCAAACAGAAATTGGTCGCACACAGTTTAGCACCTTCGACCTCCATGAAGATGAGTGCACCCAGGTAACCAAAATAGTGACGCTTTCTGCAATTGAAAAACGGAAGAACTTAATCAAAAATTCCGGGAAGTTTACATTTGAATGATTCAGAAAAAGCTTAAAACTCAAAGAGTTTGAAAATCTTTTATATAACTTTTTTGTGAAAATTTTCACATGCCAAGTGTGTTTCAAAATGAAAAGAAGTCTTTAAAAACAAAAAGTTATAGTAACTAAAGTTAAGTAATTCTTTGTTGTCAAAAGCCACTCCAACGTGGCTCAAAAAATACCTTTGTATCGAAACAAACCAGTAGAACACCTTATGAAACGTTTTCACAATCAGAACTTCAAAAGTGTTCACGTTCATAAGATTCGGAATTTTTAATAATATTGGCTTACATAATTTTACCAAAGTAGAAGAAAAAACTTCTAGGTACCACCTATCAGGGCTCGAAGAAAAAGCTTCTAGTAGCACCTATCAGGGCTCGAATTGTTACCAGAAAAACTTCCCCGATCAATACGCATATATAGCTCCTTTTACCCTTTGAGTACACTTTTGGTTAGCTGGGTTGTATTATGCTTATTCATTTCCCTTAGCTTCTATTGTGCTTTGCTAGTTTTTTTTTAAGTTCGCTTTCCTTCCTCTACTTTCAATTCAACGCCTGTAACTATGCTACACTATTTATAGCACAATTCATTCCATTTTTTGGCAATTTCGTATCAAAGTAAGCTTGTACGCTAGTAAATGTAATTTAACTAGCAACCAAGGCTGTTCTGAACTGAATTTCTAACTCTTTGCAGTTCTTCAAGCATTTCCCTGTAGGGAGTGCCTTAGGTTTTGAACTGGCTTATTTTAGTAATTTGGGAATCTCTACATTTGAAAAGCGAGTTAAATGTGTTTTGTAGTTCCATGAACTAATTTTTAAGTTTTCTGAAATTCATTTGGAAAACCCATAATACATCTTGCATTTTCTGAAATTCATCTTCCGTTTTTTGAAATACATTCGACTTATTTTTTTGAAATAAATTTAAGATTTTCTGAAAATTGAAGTTTTTCGAAACGCAAATGTATTATCTGAAATATATTTAAAGTTTTCTGAAATCCATTTACTCTTTCCCGCTATACGGTTTTAAAAATTTGTTGCTCAGAACCAAACATTTCGGTGGCTAGCTACTGGTTCCCTTTGCAGGATAACATTCAAATATGCCACATTTTACTGTGCTTACATTTCCATTCACGCATTAGAGTTGGAATAAAATGGTTTACAGCCATCCGTACATAATAATGTATGCAACTCATACATACACAATATAAAGTTTATTAGAATTTTCCATCTTTGGTTTTTGGCCTTTCAAATTTTAGCCCTTTTCAATGGTATTGCACAAGCAACGAACGTTGCTGATAGCAAATGAGGGCACTTTGTAGTTGATATTCTGAGGCGAGTCGAATTATTGAAAGTTACAAATGAAAATTGAAATTTAAGACTTGAGGACAAATTTTGTGCAATTGCATAAAGCAATTTTTATTAGAACTTCCATAAATTGGAAGCTGTTATTGCAACCATTTTTGGTAAATGTTCTAATTAAAAGCAATAAAAGAGCACTTTAAACTCAATTGGTGAACACACACGGATTCTTTCATTTTGTAGGATTCAAAGCTAAAGCACACTTAGAATTTACATGTTTGATTATTTATAAACTATCATTTGTATTGAACAATTTTTTTAATATAATTTTTATGTAAGAGTTGTAATCTGTATTCTAAATTAAAATATAATCAAATAAAATAGAATAAAATAAAGTAAAATAGAATAAAATAAAATAAAATACAATTAAATAAAATAAATAAATTTTTGTAAGTATAACGAGCTCAAGACCAGTTGATAATAATTCTCAGTTAATTATTATTATTTTTGATTAGAGGAAAAATTGAAAGCAACAAACATATACAGGCTATAGTTATAGTACTATTTCGAAAACAGCCAAGATTTCTCGTCAGACTAATTCGTATAGTTTTTGCTATTTCAGAGGATCTTGTGGAGGATCGAACCCACTCACTCTGATTGCCAGCGCAGCTACCAAACCCATAGGCTATGCTGCGTGTAGTTTTGCAAGCTGCTTAATTCAAGTTTTCCTCTAATTGTTGTTTGTTATCTTGCCAACGGTATACACAATATTTTAGACATTCTGTCTATATGTAAATCATGCATGCTGGACTTTGTTTTTGTACATTCTTCTTTTCTATTTCTAGAAGATAGTCATTGTACATAACCGCGTGCTCCGGTATAAATTTTTATTTTTGCGGTAAAACCAACAACAACAATAAAATAAATAAAAATAAAATAAACCAAAATAAAATAAAATAAAATAAATAAAAATAAAAAATAAAAATAGAATAAAAAAAATCAAATAAAATAATATAACTTCCTTTTTATTATTATTGCTGTTTCCGACAGGGTAGAAGTATGCATTTTTCTGGAACGATTTTCCGTCATCCCTTGTCAATTTTGGTTTGGAGACAAACCGGTTTCGGCGTTGTGCCATCTTCAACAGAACGAAGAAAGACACTTAAGACGGCACAACGCCGAAACCGGTTTGTCTCCAAATCAAAATTGACAAGGGATGACGGAAAATCGTTCCAGAAAAATTCAAAATAAAACAACATAAAATAAAATAAAGTAAAATAAAACAAAATAAAATTAAAAAAATAAAATTTAATTAAAATAAAATAAAATCAAATAAAATGAACTAACATCAAATAAAATAAAACAAACAAAGAAATAAAAAAAATATAAACATATAATAAAATTGTAACAGGTCGATGTTTGTACATTGAAGATATTCAAGAAAACCTTATAGGAGAGGTCGTTATTGGACCAGCGGAACCCAAATCTACAATTTTTAGAATTTTTGTCTGTCTGTCTGTCTGTCCGCTTGTATGATTGTGCTCGCATCACGCAAAAACTACTGAATAGAAGTGCATGTAGCTTTCACCATTCTATCACTTAGCGTTTAACTTAAAATTTATGACAACTTTCATTTGGATATCTCATCCAGTTCCCGAGTTATTGACCCAAAATGTGGGAAAAAAGTGACCAAAAATGTGGTTTTTTACCATAACGCCAGTGTCACACAAAAACGACTGCATAGAAATGAATGAAACTTTCAATAATCATTTTCTAGACGTCTCTCCTAAAATTTAAGATATCTTTCACCGCGATATCTTACCCGGTTCCCAATTTATTGACCTAAATGTGGACCCAGGGTGACTGTATGATTTGTGCTTTTAAGGCGGAACAAAGCTCGGCGGGTCAGCTAGTATAAAATAAAATAAAATAAGATAAAATAAAATCGAATCAAATAAATTGAAATAAAATAATATAAAATTAAATAAAAAACTATAAAATAAAATAACCTGAACTAAAATAATTTTACTTTAAATAAAATACAAAAATAAAAAAAATTTAATTAAATAAAATAAAATAAAATAAAAAAGAAAAAAACTTAATTAACAAAAATAAAATAAAATAAAATCAAATAAATTGAATTAAAATAACATAAAATAAATTAAAATAACATAAAATAAAATAAATTGAAATAAACTAAAATAAAATAAAACAGAATAACCGTGACCATAAATGAGTTCAAGGCCGAAAATAATATGTTTTATGAAAACCATTATTGTTTCTTATAATTTAATTAATTGGAGTACTAGTAAGCATTAAATTAATATATTTTAAAAATTGACTATTGAGCCATTTGCTTTCTACAGATCGCCCGTCGTTTCGATTGGACAGTTTTCAAGTACATTCACTAAATAATTAAATTCTCTTTCGGTTCGCTTTCACGCGCTTACTAGTCATGTAGACATTAATCAGTAACTAATTACTATTTATATTCGTTTATAAAAACAGTACAACGCGTTCTTGTTTGTATTATAGTTTTCAGATATTGACGTAAGTTCAGCAAATATTTTCAATGTGTTGATGTGGCATTATTAGTGGTTAATTTGCGGCAAGCGCATATTTTTTATCCCGACCGGTTTGGTTTTGTATTAAAAAAAATGTATATGTTATGTAATTTAAAATTGAATAAAATCTTGTTAAGGGTATATTAGTGCGAAAAAAATGTCTGCTTAGAAAAGCTAGTGTTTGAGCTTAGACTGAAAATCAAAACAGAAGTACTTTCCTTAAGTGTGGTTTCCTACTCTAAGCAAAAAACCTAAACGTTTAGATATATCAAGAATTGATCACAATATTATAATTTAACGGGTGTCTTGGCTTATACGGGTCAGGCGCAAGGTTGGTTTAATCATTTTTTCACTTCGAAAGGTCAAATTGAATTTAAATGGTGTAGCCAGGTCATGGGTGTAACACTGGGAGGGTTCCCTTCTTTTCTTAACGTCTCTAAACATAATCTCTAAATTTAATAAAATTATACATCTCGATCAGTTTCGGAGATATCGACCAGTGCGTAGACCAAGGCTACCCAAGATGTGTTTAGTACAATATGGGTATCAAACGAAAGGTGATAATAAGTACTTCAATAAGCGATGAAATTAAGATCCATATATTATCTACCATGTGTGGGAGATATAATGATTAAAATCGGACTCAGTCTATTATAAGTTCTTAGACGCAGCGAAGCGGATTTGTGAATTTTGTATGGGTATCTGCCAGACCCATCTTTTAGCTTTTTTCGTCAAATCTTGTGAAGAAAAATTTAAAACGCCATTCCATGTTTATGTAAATTCAGGTCACAAAAATAATTGCAATAATTTTTATTAATTTGTTCATAAATTGTTTGAGGTAGCGTATGATATAAAAAGCATTAAACACACAGAGCTGTAGCTTTCAAGTATGAGGGAAAACAAGATTAAAGCATAAAGCATTGCAGGGTTAATCATGAGAATTGCATTTTCCTTATTTATTTAGTCATTAAGTCATAAGTAAATATGGGAGCAGAATTCCATGCACAATAAAAAAGTTAAGTAAATATACAGAGAAGTATGCAATACAATTGTTGCCAGTTGGATTACTGGAAAATATAAAATGTGAATGATTTCAAGGCTCACATAAAATCAAGAGTTAATATTAATTTGCAGATAAAGTATTAAACTATACATGAACCCTTTGGGTAAAGAAATAATAAGCAAAAACAACAACATTTTTAAAAAATAGATATCAATAGAACAAACTTATTAAATCGTCGAAATTATTTTGAACGAACTTTTTTCGCCAACACTGGTAAATAATATATTTCTGTGCTTTGAAATGGATTAAATGCTTTGAGTTGTACATCGGCCAATATATTGGTAAAAATTGCATCGAAATAAATACAGCAGGTTTTGTGTGATGTGCGAACAAAAATAAAGATATCGAGACATTTTAAAAATGTTGTACAGTTTTGCAGCTTTAAAATATACGTATTATTAGTTATGTGTCAAAAAGTTTAAATATTTAATGCGCTTTGTACATTTTAACTCGTTATCATACATGCGTATGCAGTCAAAAAGTTGTAACAACATTAATAATTAGTCCTGTGTAACCCTGCGTGGCTTTGCGTTTTTGCGCTGATAACTCATCACACTGTAGTAAATGCCGCTCACTGGCGAATATGTTGCAGAGAATACTCACTAACGGCACATTGTATAAATGTATTTGATTACTAGAATGTTAAATAATTTGCGGTACTGTACCTTAGAGCAGCATAAGGTTTGCTACTTTTAATTTTCGCGTTCCTACAGGGGATGGAGCGAGCTCGTTTTTCATAAGATTTTTCTAACGAGCGTTGAACTTATCCGTCCCAAGTCCGGGGATTTTCGTTATACATATGTACTTGGTTTATGAATATTGCCATGGGGGAAAATAAAACAAATTGGCCAGAGAACTTGTATTAGATAGAGAAGGATACACGGCGCGAACGAATGAAATTTAAAACAAGTAAGGAAAGGGCTGTCTTCGACTGTGCCGAAAACTTTATACCTTTCATGAATACGCATCACGTGTTTAAGTGTCCGATCCTTACTTACCATTAGTAAAACCTCTGCAAAACTGATAATTTAAAGATACATAGCCCAAACCCCATTTATCGAAACTATCGATTATATGGGAGGTACGTTCCTAGCTTTTTAATTGCAAAATTTATAGCCCAAACCCCATTTATCGGAACAATCGATTGTATGGGAGCTATGCGTTGTATTCCTCCGATCTTGCTGATTCCGACAAATGATTAATGTCATGCAAAATAGCGGCTTCATACCAAATTTCATCAAGATATCTCAAAAACTGAGGGACTATTTTGCGTACAAACAGACAGACGGACGTGGCTAAATAGACTAAGCTCATCGACCTGATCATTTCGGTATACTTATTGGTGGGTCTATCCCTTCTTCTTCTCATACTTACAAACATCTGACCAAAGTTATAATACCATTTCATGTTCATGAAAGGTATAAAAAAGTCGCTCACTGATTCCTACTAAACTGCATATTACTACTTTTATTGTTGTTGTTGTTTGTAACGACAAAAACACTCCCCGAAGGTTTTGGGGAGTGATATCGAAAGTGGCAGTCCTTTGCCGGATATGAACCCGGTACGCTCCGGTACTCCCTTGCGGTACTGCCCGACTGTCGGGGTGGCGATTTTGTCTGACCAGTTCAACCTTCTAGGTCATGTCATCCTTCCTTCCGTACTGAAGAAGAATATGGGTAATGAGAGGTGAGAGGCATCATATCTGTAGATTAACCTTCGAGTAGCGTGTCATTACCTTTTTGCATATTAGTCGCCTCTTACGACCGGTATGCCTACCTCGGGCCTATTCTAAACCCCTAAGTCACTATCAATACTCAATTGCTTCATGTTATTGTGCTAATATCGCCCTTGACAGTGGCTTCATCTTAGCAACGCACAAATAATTGGTGCAATACCCACACCCAATAATTATACGCAATAGAGTTGGTAGCCCGTTTTATGCTATAACAGTAAAATGTTATGAAGTGTATCTATAGCTGTGGAAAAATTATTAAAATTTAATTAAATCAAAAGTGCATATATGAAATGTGAGCATGTACTATTTATACATAGCCTGCAGGAAAAGTAAGATGGAAGTAGAACCATAATAAACTGAAGTGCACCAGTATTTGTTTATTTCATTTAACTAGAGTTCGACCAGTGGTTGAAATTCAACCAGTAAACTTTATTTTATTTTATTTTTTTGCTGTATCTTTTATCCGCCTTTTTTTCTTCCTTTCTATGTCGTTCCTTTCCTCTAACATATTTTTATTTTCCTTGATTTCTTCTTTTACTCTCTTATTTTATTTTTTCCTTTCCTCTAACTTCTTTTCCTTTCCCTTCCCTTCCTTTTATTTTCTTTCTTTCCCCTTCGTTTCCTTACCTTTCCTTTAATTCCGGTTTCCTTCCCTTCCTTTCATTTCCTTACCATTCCTTTCTTTCCTTTAATTTTCCTTCCTTTCCATTCCCTTCCCTTTCCTTCTTTTCCTTTCCTTTTCCTTTTCTTTCCTTTAATTTTCCTTCCTTTCAATTCTTTTCCTTTCCTCTATTTTCCTTTAATTTTCTTCGGTGTTTAATACCCTTTATAAGTAGTCATTTATTTTATTTTTGTAAACCCTGTTTGTAGGTATCAGCAATGAATTTTACATATTTGCTCATATTTTACATTGCTTGTTTAATGTATCCAACAAAGCAACTTTTCGTGCTCTCAGGAGAGCAGCTGACATTGGAAATCGTAGCCAGTAATCAATACAATAACAACAACTAAAGCAAAAATGCATGGCACAACAGAGTATCTATAGTGCGAATACTTATTTTTCAATGATCCATACCAACTCTTCGCACTCACAGTGAGAGCCGACCACACGAATAACACAAAAACATGCATGGCAAGTCTACTCACACTACTACGGCTCTTAATTTTTTCATACAAAGCAACTCCTCGGCCATGCTCACGATTCAGCATAGTACACAAAAAGCAAGTACACACACACACAGCGTGTCTATAGTGTGAATAAGTGAATGTGTAGTGGTGTGACTTTATGTAAAATTTTTTATATTAAAATGATTTTTTCAATTTTTTTTATTTACGGATAAAAGTACACCTCAAAATTTCCTATCTATACATATATAATTTGTATACCTTAGAATTATAGTTTAGCAGAAAACGGTTCTTCATTGCATTCATCTTGTCTATTTGTATATAAAATACTGTCCGAAAAAAAGTCAGAGGTAGGGTGCATTTGTTTTTTAACTAGTTAGTCAACTTTGCACTTGTTAACTAGTCAATTAACCATTTGAACTACTAGATATCAAAGCTAGTATGCTACTAACTGTGATAAAAGGTGTATCGTTATGTATCGCATTCAAAGATATGGTTAACACAAATTAGTCGTTTCTGCAAATGCCCGACATTAGATATGAAAAAATGGGCAGAAAAATATTTGCTTCAATATTGATTTGAATTTAAGTTGTGAAAACTTGAAGTCCTCCAAAAATTTTAAAAGTTAATTTTTCACATTTAGTAAAATCTTTTATCGAATAACTAATTGACTTGTCCTTCTTTCGATTAGCCTTTTTTAAATGTCAAAGATACATTAGTAACTATAGCAACGATGGGTAGCTTTATAACTAGTTAATTGTAGTTAACTAAAAGTGAGTTATGTAGCAGATGGGTTACTAATGATAGGTTTCTACCAATTAGTAATATGCTCTTAAGAAATTATATCAATTCTTGGAAATAAATTCACTCCCCCTTAAACTAGTTGCTGGAAAAAATAACTCACTATTATTTAAATACAAAAACGTTGGCTTATAACTAGTTGCATAAGCGCACATCGTAGCAATAGCATATAGTTTATATATTAAACTAAAGCAAAACGAAATCCAACAACTTTTGACTCAATTTTCAACTAATTTGCCTGCAAACAGTGCTAGTTTTGTTTAACTAAAATAATAACAGAACTAGTAAATTTTAGTCTATATCTTGCGCGCTCGCCCTACTGGGTCTGCACGGACATAGTATGACTTTGCACATGCATACTTGCTTTACACCCCAGTAAAAAATTCGTGGATTAATACCAGAATCGAGCAGTAAAGGAGCAATGACTTACTGATCCCTTTAGTACAATAACCGAGCAATACAGGAATCTGTATTGATTCCTCGTTAATTGACATGGTTTAGAGTAATAAAGGAAGTCGCTAATATACCTTCGATGGTATATTACTCCTAACGTATCAATTAAGGAGACATCGACGACTGTAGACGAAACATATTAGTCAATTTAGATGTAGAGAAAGCAGCTGGAAGTAATACTCTATTTTACATCTATGAGGATCTCAAAGGGAGAGCTCGCCAGTAAGGATATGCAATGTTATAAAAGAGTATTAAATCTACGAGACTCGAAGCTTTGCGGATTAATCCAGTGCTCGATCAAAGATTAATTTTTGGATGATAACATTTTTTACTCGGGTATAATATCCACTGTCATATAGATAGTCTCTCATTTGCTTCTGTGTAAATATTTCGGCATAATATTTACCCATTTATTTCATATTTACACATAATTGGTAATTTCTCCATCTTTTCAACACATACGACCAATTGTTGCTGGCTAATTACTTATGTATGTGTTGGTTTTAATGAGTAATTTTTGTAATTATTGCCACAATTATTACCGAATTTCCATTAGAGTCTGCACAAATCGCAGTGCTTTTATTCATAGAAACAATTTATTTAACAATTCAAAATAATTATTATTTGCATGATTATATGAAAAATGTAAAAAAAATCGTGACATCCGTCATTGGTGTGTGCAGTGGATTGCACTCGAATTTGCACCACCTCCCTGATTTAAGATTTTTTATGTGTCTATGCGTTAGTATCTCTTGCATTGAAGTTAATGATATCTTTACCAACAATTTATCAGAATTTAATGTAAAGTTTAGCATCCCTTTTGCTAGTGGGAAATATGTTATTCCCGCTATATACCGTCGTGGCAATAAAATAAGACTTAAAATCTTTTTATACAAAAAGGGAAATTTTAATAGGTCATTGTCTGTATATAATAGATATTGGGTAAAAATTCATATCTGGGGTCTAGTTACTTTTTAGAACCAGTTACATTTTTATAGCCGATTACTTCTATGGGGCCGATTACATTTCAAAAACCGATTAGATTGCTGGGGCCGGTTACGTTACCACAACTGGTCACATTTCCATAACCAATTCCTTTTTTTTTGACCGGTTACAATTTCAGCCCCGATCAGTTTTTTGTATCGGCCTCTTCCTATAGAGCACTTACTTTTTTTTTAATTTTTTGGTAACAATTCACTTTTTATACCAATAAATTTTTTGGTATCAAATACTTTTTGTACCGGTAGCTTTTTTTCGTATCACCATTTCCATCTTCTTCCCGGTAAATTTTTTCAAACCGATTCCTTCTTTTGAAACAATATCAAATATTTTGCTAACGAAATCCTTAGGTTGGATATACTTTGAAAATGATAAAACAATTAATTACCTTGAAATTTATTGATCTGCGAACATTAAATTATTCAACTATTTTTTAGAGTTCAGACCGGTTTTGTTATTTGTGTAAAACAATTAATTTCACACAGACCTGTTAAATATTGATTACTAATCGGAATAATTACCGGATTGATTAAGTTTTTTGTGAGAATCCGTTTAATAATTGATTACCATTACTTTAAATTTTGAATGATTATTTTCTAATAAATCGAAAAAAATAATCAAAACAAAAATCAAATAAAGCAAAAGTAATCAAAACAACTTTTTTTTAATAATCTTAAAAAATCATGATTATTTTTTTAATTTTTCTAATCGTAATCAATTCATAATTGCCTTTTCTTGAAAAAACATATAAAATAATCATTACCAGGTAAAAAGGCCGCCTAATCAACTAATCAAATTTAACATGTCTGATTTCACAACAGCAAATTTGGACAGGAATTTAAAAATAAAATAAAATCTGTCAAAAACGTCCTATTAAAATTTGCTTGACGAACTCAATATCTCACAATTTAATCAGAAATCCCCTATCTTAAATTGCGAATTTTCAAAAAAAAAGTCCGAGATAGCGCGTTTTCCAAACAAATGCTGGAATATGGCGTTCTTTAAAACTATTCTGGTATATAGTTTGATTAGTTGGACATGTTTAAAAGTGTTGTTTTAAAACCATTTTTGGATTTTAAACTATTTGATGGTTTGATTAATAACGTCAACTATTATTTCACTCAGCCTTCGAAGTATGAACTTTTTTCCTGAAAATCAATGTCGATATATCTCTATCTCTATGGCGCGATATACAACAGGTATATCATCATAAACCTCCTAAGAGATTTTTGCGCCAAGCTTCTCTTCCAACTTGTGGTGTGCCGATTTGAATTTTTCCCTACAAATTGGTGGGACCTACAGTTTTATGCCGACTCCGAACGGCATCTACAATGGAGACGAATTTTTGCTGAGAAGCCTGTCATGGCAGAAATACACTCGGAGAGTTTGCCAAACCACTTCCGAGGGGCGACCCCGTTTTGAAAAACTTTTTTCAAATCACTTTTGATGTTACCTGTACCAGGGCTCGAACCATGGACCTTCGGTGTGGTAGGCCGGCAACACTACCTTCACACCACGGCGGCCGCCAAAAAATGTCGATATATAAAGAGATCAAAAAAACCTTTTACCTAACTCGTTTACCTTATAGTACTATCAAAAGACTCCATTGAAATTACACACTCAAACTATTTTTCTATCCACCTATATTGACCATTTACAGTACTCTGTGTATATGACATGTTACGTCCAGAAACGACGTTCACATTTTGTCAACTGTGAATAGGATGCAGCGATGCGCTACCATAAATCGTGACAAATCCGTTGAAAAGCGCTAAAATTCTGATTTCATACGCAAATCCGAAAATAGCTGAAAATAAACGAAAATGTTCAAAAATGTTGGTATTTCCGCTATTTTCGTGCACACACGCCACACTTCCTTCCACTGCACACATTTTGAAGTCACCACACAAAATATGCAAAACGAAATGTATATGTAGCTATGTAGGTTTTGGAAATTCATAACCACAATTCATAAACTCAATTCTAATGGACTGCTTTCTGACTGTTCTCTTTTGTTTTTTGTTATCTTTGTCATTGCAGATATGTCGGCGAATACTCCAACATACCCACTGACTATGCGGAAGTGTCGAGTTTTGGTAAAGCTTCCAGTGAATATGGCTGCGGTGTTGGTGGCATACAACGGCATGGAGCTAATTCACCAGCACCCTATGCAACATCGGCCATATTGAGCGGTGGTCAGCAACACCAACAACAGCAACAGCAGCCGCGTTATCAGCAAAGACCAGGCGATTTTCGTATGCAGCAAGAACAACAGCAGCAGCAGCAATTCCAGTCGACACATCAAAGACCTATGCATCCACATTTTCATCAGCAGCAACAACAACAACAGCAGTTGCAGCTACAGCAACAACAGTCTTTGGGCAATATTTATCAGCCAATGTCAGTGGGCGGTGGCGACATCTATCCGAGCAATGCCAGCAATCGTTCCGCCTATTCGGAGCAATATTACTATGCCAGGGAGAAGATACATATAACAGAGAACAAATTAAGTAACTGCCACACCTACGACACGGCAGGTGAACAACATCAACAACAACAGCAACAAATGCAATTGCAATTGCAACCTATGCAACAACAATTTGCTAGCGTTGGCACGCTGCGTCGTCAGTTGAGTGGTGGTGGTGCTAGTGGTGTTGGTAGTGGACGCTTTAAGGTTATCATGCAACAACAACAACAGCAGCCGCAGACACAGCGCAGTCCTAACTTAAGCGTTGACAAGCAACAATTGCAAAAATTTAATATATTAAACAACAACAATCAGCACAACAACAGCAGCGGTAATGGCAATAGCAATGATAACGGTACAACAGATATTTCGAAAAATTTGCTCGACTTAGACGCCGGCTCGTTTTGTTATAATGGTCTTGCGGATTCTGGTTGTGGTGGCTCGCCCTCACCCATGGCCATGCTAATGTCGCATGAGGATGATCAGGCGCTATATCACACAGCGGATGGTGATTTGGAACGTTTATACGTGAAAGTAGACGATGAGCAACAGCAACAACAACAAGCGCGTATTACAATGCAGCAACAGCAACAACAACAGCAACACCTTGCACAACCACACTTACTACCCGTACCCGCAGCACCACACACCAGCCATCAAGTGCATCCCAGCGTAGCTGTAACACTCGCCAACACCAACAGCAGTACAAATAATTGGCGCACACAATCCCAACAACAACAACAGCAGCAACAACAACAACCATCATTTATGCGCGCCTCCTATCGCGCTGGCAATTCTACGCATAGCAACAATCTTATGATAACCAGTAGTAGTAGCAGCGGTGCTGCCAAAAGTAACACCAGCAGCATTGGTGGCAGCAGCTCGTTGAGTTCATGCTCGGAGAGCGGCGCTGAAGATCGTCAACAGCATCAACATAAAATGTTACAAAGCGGTGAATGTGATTTGATTTATGCACCAAGTAGCGTCGCAAGTGAACGTAGTTTGTTGAGCAGCACTGGCAGTGGTAGTGGTTGTGGTAGCGCAGCTAGCATGTCAGCTCATCCGCAAGGTCCGCTTGTGTGACCGGTAACACAATACGTTGGTGTATTGAATGGGGTGGGTGCAGCTAATGGTGAGTGCATGAGTGCCAAGAAGGGTGTGACAACTTTAGCAGGTTGGATTGATGTTGAGGGTAGTGCGTGTGATGAAGCAGCTCAAGTAGATTATTATACACGCGAAGTACAAGAGCTTTTAGCGTGGTGTGAGCGTGTTAATAAAGGACAATTGGAGCCGATTGAGTGAGAGTGATGCAGAAGAGTTTTGCAAAAAAAAATTTGAAACTTGTAACACTATATATGTAACTGAATGATTATGCATGCATGGTGAGGAATATAGTGTCTTGGATGGCTTTGATTGAGTCTGCTGAAGCAAGTTTTCGTGTGTTTACTGAAGCTGAGTATGTATTGTGCTGTAAAATTATTTTTTCGTTTACCACTAAACTTTGAAATTTCTTAGCAACGTTGGAACAGATATTGAATTGAAAATTCTTGAAACATAAAGTGAGCAACATGCAAGTTGACGACTTAAGCATTCTTCTAAAAATATTCTAAAAAAAAAAAAAAGTTTTTGAAAAAAGGAAATTCTGAATTTAGCGTTTTTCACAAATATTTTCGGTGTACCTATTTTTAGTGCCAAGCGTTTATTTTTACTGTTGACTATTTTACAATTTGTTTCAATAACGCTCCATCACAGAAATTATTTTAATAATGAGAAAGTATTTTCTTCAAAAAACGATTCTACAATGCTTTCCGAAACAAATGTATGAATTTTATGTAAAAAAATTACTTCTTTGATGTTCTATAAGATTTGTAAATAATTGGAAATTCTATTTTTTTTATTTTCACGAAAAACTTCGGCTAGAAAAACTTTAAATTTTAAGTTTTAGAAGTTTAACAGAACGTGCCACACGTCAATAAAATAGTCTTTTTGTTCCGCATTAGTTCGGGAAAAGAATATGACGAGTATTGTTGTTAATTATTTATTTAGAATGGTTCATACCGAAGCTAGTTATTTCTGTTAATTGCTAGTTAACTACTTGTCTGACGCACCATTTAGCTCAGCACCTAATGTTTGACGGTTTCTTAACGTAACACATTAGTTAAGAGAAATTTTAGAAAATATTAAAACGGAGATTTACTGAATACTTCCACTCTGAGGAATAATTAGTAGCACAACTTTTTCTTTCACATTTGTTGCTTCGTTTCAACATTCTCATATGTTTTAGCAGACAATATATTATTTTTTCTCACTTCAAAACTTGCAGTTAGAAAATCAAAACATTTAAAGTTTTATCAAAATCTATCTGTAAAAAAAACACATCTTAGACACTTTCTTTTTCACCATAAAAAATATGCGTTTTAAGACTGAATCAACATTGTAACTATAACTTAGTTGTCGGAAACAAGAAAAAAAAAACAAGCAAAAACCCTTCCAGCAAACAAACATTAAAAAATATTACGATACAAAAAGAAGAAAAGTACTAAAAATATTTAATAAAGAATAAATAAAAGATGAAAACTATTTTCTAGTGAATGTTGTCGTAGTCCTATTGCAATTAATAAAAGAACAGAAAAAAAAACAAATTGTATAAATAATTAGGTAATAGATGAGAACATGAAAAAGAAAACCAAGCTAAACAATGCTTAACAACATAGAATACGTAAGTGAGTGAATTATAGAAATATGCAGTTATAGACAAAAACGAATTCACAAATATGCAACAAAAACAAATATACAAAGCTACTTTCGCAGCGAGAATCTCTAAAGCAAATAATGTAAGATAGGCTGTTATGGATGTGAAATACTTATTTATAAACTGAACATATAGAAATGAAAATGAAATACTTTGTATACATATATATAAAGCAGAAGTAAATATATATCTTTAATTTTATTTATATAAATGGCTTGATAGCATGTGGTATAATAAAATAGTTCAGAGGAACACATTTTAAGATCCAGAGCTAAAACTATGTTCTACTGTAATAACCAGATTTTTCAGTTGAAGTTATATAAAAATTATACAGCTTCAAGACCCATACAAATTTGTGGAGTAATAAATCTTAGTATGGAAAAGCAATGGTAGTATAATTTGTGCGCCGGGTTAGATTTTTTTTAGACTATTTTCGGCTTGGTAATTTTGAAATAAATATTAAAGTTATAATAGCTGTACATGATCATGGACATTAGTAAATAAATATAAGGATTTTAGAAATGATATAATAAAACTTAAAATGTTATTAAGCAAAAAGTAAAAAAAAACAAAAACAATTCTAAACGAGAGCGTGTTTTCTAAAAGAGTTTTTATGTAAAAAAGAAAAATATTTCTTCCTGTTTTGTTTTATTTTACTGCGCAGTCTGTTTTTACTTATAAAATTTATTCTCAAAAAAAAATTTTTTTCTATAAAATTTTGTTTCCTAAAAGTTATTTTTTCCTATAAACTTTTTTTTTTTCAACTTAAAAAAATCGCTGGTAGTTGAAACAAACAAAACACAATTTATATTTAACTGTACGAATATGAGTTTAAGTATATTATTGCATGAAAAAAAAACATGAATTACATAAAAGCCACTTTTTTTTTTTTTGGAGAATTTCAGTTCGTTCGATTTAGCAAAAATTTGCTTAAAAATGAATTTGGGTAAATACCATAAAAACTGCTATAACAATTACATTTAAACAAAAATTCAAAAAGTTGACATATGCCACTTGCAATGTAAGGGACTCAACAAAATGTCTAAACCTGTCTAAACTATTTGTGCCACACTATTACATATAATAATAACTGTAAATTAGCATACTAAATTAATATTAATACTACATATGTAGATATATAAATGTTTAGCGGAAGACTTTTTGTATGTTTGTATGTATGTATGTTAATGTGTAATAATAGCAATATTTAAATAACTTATAATAATTATTTTAATATTAATTGAAATAAATAATAACTTGTAAATTATAAACTGCAACTCGAAAAATAATCGTTTGCTATGTGCATTAATACCCAGTTAGCATATATTACACACATAAAGGGTAGTTATTAATATATATGTGTGTAAGTATATTTGCAGATATAGAGCATAAATCAACCTTACAGATTTTGTGCGCTTTTTTGCTACATATAAGCTGTGTTTATTCATAAAACTATATTTAAACTTTCAATATTGTATTTTTAATTTGGAAAATCAAGTCAAACATTTTGTAAATCTTTTTTTTTTTTATTATTTTTAAGTACTTTTAATTAAAGTATTCATGATAATATTTTGCTTTATTTTTATAAATTTTTTTCATTTTGGGTACAAAACTTTTACTTATAATTTTAAATGTTTTACCTTTAAATTTGGACTTTAAATATCTTTTTATTTTATTTCGAATTTAAAATTTTTTTTTCAACTCCTCATTTAAATTTTCAAATATGAATTCCCATTTTTTAATTTAAAATTCCAATTAAATTTTTCTTTTGATTTTTTGTTTAATCTTTGAATTTTGATTTCAAAGGTTTTTTTGTTTTGAATGAAAATTTTTAGTTTTCTTTTTTACCTTGAAATTTTTAGCTGTGAATTTAATATTTTAAGTTTTGTGTTTGTAATTCGAGAAAATTTTTTTTGATTTCAAATATTTCAACTTTTTAATTTTGTCTACACATTTTATGAATTTTGAAGTTAAAGTATTGAGTTTAAAATTCAAATGAAAAGGTTTTTTATTTTGAATTGAGCTTTAAATTTAAATTTTTAACTATGAATTGAATTTTAAGTTTTGTGTTTAAAACTCGAACTAAAATGCTTATGGGTTTATTTTTTATTTATTTTGAATTTGGAATTTTTTTTAACTATTAATTTGAATTTTATTGTTTGAGCTTGAAATCTGAATACAATTTTTTGTTTTTTAATTTTTAACTATGAATTTTAAACTTGAAGTTTTGTGTTTGAAATTCGAATTACAACTTTTTATGACTCGCAATGTTTTACCTTCAAATTTTAAGTTTTTAATTTATTTGGTTTTCTTGATTTTGAATTTAGAATATTTTTTGAACTATGGATTTTGAATTTTATGTTTTGAGTTTGAAATCCGATTTGAATTTTCTTTATTTTTGTTTAGTTTTAGTTACATATTCTGGATTTTGAATTTTTAACTATGAATTGAATTTAAAGTTTTGTGTTTAATATTCGAACTAAAATTTTTATGACTCAATATTTTTACTTTGAATTTTAAGTTTTAAAATTTTTTTTTTTATTTTGAATTTAGGACTTTTTTTGGAATTCCATGTTTTGAATTTGGGATTTCATGTTTTAAGTTTGAAATCCGAATTAAATTTCTTTTATTTTTGTTTTGTTCCAATTTTGTATTTGGACTTTTAATTTTTAACTATGAATTGAATTTTAACTATGAAATTCGATTTAAAATGAAATTTGTATGACTCCCAATGTTTTCACTTTGAATTTTGAGCTTTTAGATTAATTTTTAATTTTTTTTTTATTTTTTTTTACATTGGACTAAACTTTTAACTATGAGTTTTGAAATTTGAGTTTGAAATTTTTACCTTTAAAATTTTGAATATATAATTTAGCGCTTTGAAGTTTAAAGTTTGGAACTTAAGTGCTGAATTTAGCTAAATAAGTTTCCTAAATCAATGTACATACATAATGACGTAGTTCATACCCTATAAATTAAGATACTTTTTTATTTTATTTCTATTATGCGTTTGATATCAAAATATATTTTTTCACATATATATATACTATATATGTACATATTTGAAAACTGTCTAGCCATAAGTTTTGTAGCTATTAAGACATTAGTTTTATAACTGTAAATTATTACCATTTTCACTTCCGTTTACCACATAGCCAGTAATTAGCCTGCATGTAATTTACAACAACACATTTTAGTTTACATACATATGTATGCAAAATTATATTTTAAAAAATATTCATATCGCCGGTGAAACTGCAAAACCGCTTAACGTACAAATGCAAAACCGCGTAAGTGACATTTGTGTCAAAAACTTTCACAGGCCCCTGCCATCAAGATACATTAATTTATTCTCAAAAATAAAAAAAAAATTAATAAAATCGATTTTGATGGGAACCTTTTCCATAACGTTAATATTCGTCTAAAAAATTAAGAATTTGCCGTGGCAAAACACCCAAACTGAGATATCACTTACGCGGTTTTGCATTTATGCGTTACGCGGTTTTGCAGTGTCACCGGCGATATGTAAGTTAGTACCTTTCTACTACTACTTTATGTAGTTAGCACTTAGTTTACGCATTATTTTATATGTACAAAATTGTAAGTACATATGTATGTATCTAATTATCGAACTGTGCCGTTACAATGGTGCATATAGTGTTCCCTTAACAATTAATACATTTTAAAATATAAAAACACTCACACTCACATATGTAAACACACGCACACATTTCAAACAAAATAATTGAAATATACAGAGTTGTTATTCTAGTGCTATCTTCCTAAAATAAGTATCTACTTAATTATTACATACTTAATATAGATGAAGTAAAACATTACTTGTAATATAATTAGTGTATAAGTCGTATTTGGTAATAGTCGCGACTGCAAGCAAAAGGCTTGATGAATATTTAAACAAACCTAAGTACATAAATGCATATGTAATATATATTTTCACTCGCACAAAGCAATGTGAGTTGAGATTTGACAATTAACATGAATAAATATGCCATAAATATCAAATGAAAATTATTACAAAAAAAAAACCATGCGTTTCTATTTTGAACACAAGCTGTGGCTAGTTGATTCGTAAGTATAAAGTCTCCTCAACCCGAATTTCCTAACCCTAAAAGAAGGATTTGTTTTTTCTAGAACGCAGCATAACAAAGTATTGTACATTGAAGACATTGATATTTAGATATTTCATAGAAAACTATACCTCATTGAGCGGCAAAAGTTTAACCCTTTACAATTTTTATTTTTTTTTCTTTGGTCGAAAATTTCTCTAGCGATTGATTAAGTCTTTATTGATTCTTTGCTTAAAACAGCACGAAACTTCTTAGTTCAGAGGAAGGCAATTGGAAACATAAAAGGAACCGCAGGGTAACAGATAATACTTCCTTCTACGCAAGACAAAGCGGTTTGCTCGATTTTATAGATGCCAGAGAAACCCTGGCTCATGGACCTTTGTTATGAGCAACGGTATTCATGTGGGAATTAATCCCGACAGGGTGGCAGCACCACGGCGAAGCGAACGGCTTAGGAGCAATGAGTACAGAAGAAAAAGGAAGAGTCAGTCGTTAATCTCTCGTCGGCCGTAAAACTCGAAATCATTAAATAGGCAAAAGTATTGGCTACCATTTCAATAATTTAATAATTACAAAACCCTTTTGTAAAAACCAAATTCAAATTACTTATATTGAATATTAATGAATAAATGAATGTACAAAATTTAAACCGAGTGTTGGATAAATGGAAATAGTGCTTGGACTCGAAAAGGTCCTGCATTCATGTGCTCAGTACAAGTCAGCAGGCTCTGAGCAATTGGGCTGTCCCAGTTCGTTTAAGCTCTATTGCTGCTCTAGTTATCGTCTGCCGCAACAAATCGAAAACATCTCATGTTTGAGAGTCGAATTTTCTGATTGGTTTCGAATAAATCGAAGAAGTTTCCTAACGGAGTTGTATTGCCCAATGTCATAGTCGTACCTGGTGCCCAAGTCAAGTTTAGATACTGCAGCATACGCGCAATTTTCAAATCGTGGTCAGAAGTGAAACTCTGGTCGATATTAGGCTACCAGGTCTGTAGCCACTCTGTTGAGGTTCAATGAGTTTGTCGACAACAAGACTCAATGACAATACAATCTGTAGAAAACGAAATTCGGCTAGATGGCACTCTGATCAAGATAACTAAAAATCCTTTAAAGACGGGAGGAAACTTGTGATTGGTTTTTGAGTAGGTTAGGTTAGATTAGGCGGCCGCCGTGGTGTGAAGGTAGTGTTGCCGGCCTACCACACCGAAGGTCCATGGTTCGAGCCCTGGTACAGGTAACATCAAAAGTGATTTGAAAAAAAGTTTTTCAAAACGGGGTCGCCCCTCGGCAGTGGTTTGGCAAACTCTCCGAGTGTATTTCTGCCATGACAGGCTTCTCAGCAAAAATTCGTCTCCTTTGTAGATGCCGTTCGGAGTCGGCAAAAAACTGTAGGTCCCACCAATTTGTAGGGAAAATTCAAATCGGCACACCACAAATTGGAAGAGAAGCTTGGCGCAAAAATCTCTTAGGAGGTTTATGATGATATACCTGTTGTATATCGCGCCATAGAGAGAGAGGTTAGATTAGGTTAAGGTGGCCCGTTGTGATACCACTGAAAATGGTTTGAGTCCCTTGCTCCTTTAAGCATGCATGAAGTTGAACCATCCTGTCCGCTTGGTAAAGCGCAAAATGTTTCCGATAGAGACTTGAAACCTTAGGCATATTTCAAAATGCAGTGACGATGAAATATTTGATCGAAAATATTCCAGTAGTTGGCGTACGAACCGAACAATTTAGAAAATGAGTTTGAAACACCGAACAGCTGGTAGCTAGTTCAGAGTACATAAAGTTCAACATTTTACAAAGGAATTACTAAGTGTTTAAACTCCTAATCAGAGTTGCAATAGAGTGTATGTAGGAACTACTAAAAAATGGAAACGGAAAAGAAAATCAAAAAATTTTAAAAATTTTATTTTAATAAATACATAGGGATTTTTAGAAATTTTTGGGTTTTAGTAAGACTAAATAACTGATTAGTGCATATGTGCCCCATCAGTATTGAAAGCGTTAAATATCATAAATTGACTAAAATTGCTATAGTTAAACTTTCAAAACCAAAATTCAAAAACACTATACCTTTTTTAAGGACAAATTTGATGCTACTTTTGACTACATTAATATAAATATATATAACAACTGAAATCTCATTATTTAATAACAATTTTTTTAATTACCAATAACATTTCATTTATTACTAATATAATTGTTTGAACAATGTTTTATTCATAATGGCCCAAACCTTTCTGTAGCCTTACTTAATACTACAAGACCCTGCAGTCGTTGTCCTGCCTAAAATTTGACTCGCCTACATTTGACAAATTGTACTCTCTTCCCTCCACATTTGGCGCTTCCTTTTAATTTGCCCCTATATCGTCCTCTTTCTTTCTCCTTTTCCTTTTCCCCCTACCCATATATCAAGTTAATCTTCATTACGCTCTTTTCCCTTGAACACTTCCTCTACATCTCAAATTCACTCTAACTACTACTTCCCTTCTTCTCCATCTTCCTCTGCGGGTTCTGATATGTACAACCTTTGAAAGATATATCTAAATATAAAATATCTTTAACTTAAATCAAATAAGTTCCTAGCTATACCAAATTGCAACTTAGTATAGATTGGGTGCTCTTGCAAAAACTATATATGGCCTGCGTCAATAAACAATAAACTTTGGGCATGAATGAAGGACAAACAACACAAAAAAATATGTGGGAGTGGCATCGCCCATTTTTCTTGAATTGTGTAGACATTGTTTAAAGGACAAAAGAATTATAACAAATTGAAATTTTATGTAGCCTGGAGCTTGGCACCGCCCACTTTCTAGCGAACTCCTGCACCTATCGTGAAAGTTTCATAGAGATCGACAATAAATTTTGGAAATTAATGTCTCACAAACAAAAAACAAAAATATATAGGCGTGGCACCGCCCACTTTCCAAAACTATATATAACCTATCCTGTAACCAGTTAACCATAGCATTAAAAATTTTTCTAAAACCACGCGGGCGTATGAGTAATATTTCCATACTGACCCTGCTGGAAATTGAGCATGCCTAAATATTTTATATCGATAAGTTCCTAAAACTGTGTTTTTAAATCGAACACACTCATTTTATAAAGCATTTATTAAAAATTAACATGGTTAAATACAATGTTCGAGCTTTTGGCTGCATCGAAACAGAGTTTGGTACCCAACCAACGAACAACGTTTTTAATTAAACTCATCAATGTTGTGGCATGTTTTACAAATTTGCAATTTTAAAGCGCTACCGTTGAGTCACTTAAACAACGAATGAATAAAATGTGAATTTGTAGCCAGTGTTGTTGACCAAAACGGAATGCAAATTTAAAATGAAAATGTAGCAAAAATGTTGTCGCTTTGTAATGGGCGGTGACCAAGAGAGTTGGAACAAATCACATTTGAACAGATGTAAATGAATACATGTAAAAGGTGTGTATGTGTGCACACAAATAAATTTACATACCCAAATGCATACACTTACACATACATATATAGCTTACTAAGTAAATAGTATTTTGATTATAAAGTGTACTGCAGTATGCCCGCCCGCGTTCGTATTATCCGAATTCATTTCTATTAATTCACATTCATGAAAAAACAAGAAGTTATGCCAATCCTTTCATATGTATTTACTAAAGGATGGTACATATCCAGCAAAAAATGCGATTAGTCTAGGATGCGTAAAATATTTTTAAAAGCTGAAAATGTGGAATATTTTTAATTCCTTATTTAATGTCAGTTTGACCCATACAAAACCGCCCAAATGCTGTTTTCACATTAGACGAAAAAATTAAATTCAACGGAATGAAATATAGGAGAGATATTTAAAATAGTGTAACGAATAGACATACATATAGGCGAAGAATATTGCGAATGCTAAGATCCACAGATGCAAACCAGCAGCATTAGTTTTAAAATGGGTATATTTTTTTATAAATTGATTCACCTTTCAAACTGTATTATTGCTATTATTATTGGTATTATTATTTTTTAAAAATCTTTTACATAAAAGCGACCATGTTTGTTAAAAGATTTTTTCAATTGTTCCCTTTAAGAAGGATAAATTGTGTACCCAAGTTCTTTATGGTATATTCTACGACTTTTGCTTAGGATTAATAATATTTGTAAAATTAACTTAATAAATAAAATTAACTAAATAAAATTAACTTAATTAATACACCGACAATTTTCAGGAACTTCTAAGCACGCGGCTATGTACAATAACTATCTTCTAAAAATAAAAAGAAGAATGTACAACAACAAAGTACAGCATGCATCATTTACATATAGACAGAATGCCTAAAATATTATGTATACCGTTGGCAAGATAACAAACAATAATTAGAGGAAAACTTGAATTAAACAGCTTGCAAAAACTACACGCAGCATAGCCTATGGGTTAGGCAGCTGCGCTTGCAATCAGAGTGAGTGGGTTCGATTCTCCACAAGATCCTCTGAAATAGCAAAACTATACGAATTAGTCTGACGACAAATCGTGGCTGTTTTCGAAAAAGTACTATAACAAATAGCCTGTGTATGTTTGTTGCTTTCAATTTTTCCTCTTATCAAAAATAATAATAATTCCTTCTTCTTACTGGCTTGAGGTTTGTGTTTTTTCAAAATTGAAACCAAAAATATTGATTCTACCAATATATTTCGACTACCTACGGTAATCGTCTTCAGGGTCAACTATATATAACAATAAAATATAAAAATATAATCACAATTAACATAAAAACAAATTGGTAAAAATTAAAAAACATACATTATTACACGTCTGTCCTGTTTAACGTGGAGTTGTTTACTGTCCGTCAGTTTGTCAACAAATGCCTATGTAAGTGAGCGCAGTTATCAGTGTCCGTTCTGTAATTCATTCTTATGCTGGCCGGTGTGTTAATTATATGAAGGATTTGCAATGTGAATCTCTTGCTGCAATGTTGTTCTTGTTGTAATATCGTTGTTTCGTCAAAGTTCGGTGAGTGGTTTTTAGTTGTACAGTGGGTCATAAGTGCTATTTTTGGATTATTTGTTTCGCGGCAATATTTAAAATCTGATTTATATTGCGCGAGTCGAGATTTTAATTTGGCTTTTGTTGTTCCGATATATATGCTATTACATGATTCGTTTTCGCTTCCATTGCAAGGGATTTTATAGATAACATTGCTGTTTTCCGTGTGCAGTATTTTAGATTTAGTGTTGTTAAATACATTTTTTAATGTATTAATTGGCAGTTGGCCGGTAAGGTTATGCTACGGATATGGAATTACGATATAGCACTAACAATCGATTGATTTGCTTCTCATATGACTGGATGAATCAGCTTTTTTATAAGGTTACAGGTAACGCGCCAACGTGTTGAGCTCAAGGGATACATATATCTATCATTAGTTAAGACCAAATACGGTCAAAACTATGACGCACTGAAATTTTATACAGCCTGGGGGCGTGGCACCGACCACTTTTACAAAACTATGTAAAGCCAGTAAACAAAATTATATATTCTGAAAATTTCATGAAGATCGGTTAAGCATTTATAGTCAGTTTTATTTATAAGATTAAAGGGGGTGGCATCGCACAACCGATACATTTTTTGCTACTGCATAACTGTATCACGTCAGAAAATTGAAATTCGGTGAGCAATTTGATAATACAGGGTGGCGCAAAAGTAATCCTCCTATCAGAAAATGCTATAAATTTTGCGATTGGCCCCTAAAGTCAGTTCTGTTTTGACATTTGTGTAGTAAACACATGCGAAATACACGTTAATAAACTATGTTACGCTACACTGCTCCAGAACGCGGAATATTGCTGACTATTTATTTGACCAATAATCGGTCGGGGCCAAACGGTTACTGTGAATGGTGACCGCTACAGAGCAATGATCAACGAGTTCTTTTTGCCGCAACTTGATGAATTGGGATTGGAAAACATGTGGTTCCAACAAGACGGTGCAACAGCACACACTGCACGTGCCACAACCGATATGCTGAACATCGGAAGCCAACTTTTGCGCCACCTTGTATTACCCGGTACCATATCCAAAAAATGGACGATAGAGGAAATAGGGGCGTGGCGTCTCACATACAAATGTAGTTCTTCAATGTTAGAATAATAGAACTCGGGAGGAAAATGTGGGATATCAGGCTGCTTCCACAAAAATGGGAATTTTAAACTATAGTAGTGTTTATGTTAGATATAAATCGGGCTATGGAAAATATGTTTTATGGGAAAATGTGGTGTGAGGAGGAAGAGTCTCCTTCAGTTGGAACTAGCCTTTCATCTGCCGAATACCTGGAAATATTCATAGTAACAAATAAAAACATGTGTACGATAATATGTCTACGAAATACGAAGGAATTTCGTTAAAGGGGGTGTATATCTTTAGAAGTATTAAAGGTAGAGTACTTAAACATGGAATGGCACGTAATGTGACAATTTACCCAGTAGAACTTGAAGCGAGATCTCTCTAAGTGATGACAAAAGAAGATATTGTTTTTGTTTTCTGCTCTTATGCAGGAAAGGGAGACATATCCCCAAGCGACGAATAAGGGAGTACACCCCTTAACACACTTTCGGATCAATAATAGAGATTTCTACACTCTGGCTCCGATTTTACAAATCTGGGAGCAATAGGGGAGACCTCTCCAGCACTAAAAGATTACTTTTGAAGCGAAAGTAGAGATTGCTCCAACTTCTACTCCCAGCTAACCACGTTTTGAGTAAGCCGAATTTGTCTGTTAAAAAAGAAAAAAATTTTAACAAAAGAAAAAAGTTTACTATGTAATTCAGATACGATAACATAACTAAAATCTCGGTTTTTTCCATAAGTAACCCTTTATTGTTGGTATGTTAGGTGTCTATGAAAAGTATTCTTCAATTGCTTCCACATGAGGCTGGAGTCATGATTTCCGAAAGATGTTTTGTTGGTCGTTTAGGATGAATGTGAATTGTTTTCCTCATTACTCTCCCAGGAGACTTTCTAAAATTCTGCAAAATTTCTCCATTACTCGATTGTGATTTATAGAAAAGTAATAACAAAAACTCCATTATTGCTTTTTGGGAGGCTCGAGGAAGTTTTCTTTTTACTATGACATGCAATGTTAAAAGGGAGTATATAAAGTTATATGGTATTACACAAAACTATAGGGAGTAATCCCACACTTGCAAAGGGAGTACTCCAGGATTAATAACACGATTATCCCTGGTTTTACAATGTAATTTCAGCATTTTGGCGGAAGATTCACCACTCGCATAGGATTCGAAACCGACAGAAAATATGTTCGTCTCATTTCTGTATATTTCTTTCCTCCGTTGTAGCAAATATAATAAAAATATAAGCGTGGCCGAGTTTGCTAAGAAGTCTATGTTTATCTCGATTCGTTTAAGCAATTTTTACCAACGGTGAGGCGAAATAAATTTAGGCTACACAGCAAATTGATTCCGCACGCTAGAAATGATTTTTGCTTTTATTGTTGAATATATATTATTGTTATTATCAATGTTATTTTAATTTTTAAACTATTGTGCCATTTTAATCGAGATCGCTGTACACTATTTTACTCTTATTATCTAATTAAAGTGGTTTTGTTATGTATTTTTTTGTTGTCGCGTTTGCTTGCGTTGGAACTTGCAGCCTGCGCTCGTTTTACTCTTCGCGAAACTCGTTTTGCTGCAAATAATGATGTATAGTTACACAATGACTTGTTGTTGCATTTGCTACTGTTTGCTCTTTAGTCTTGTTAACACATTTAAAATAATATGTCCCACACATTGACGTAGTGCTGTAAAAGCACAACAAAAGTTTTCTCGTTAGCATCGCTAATTACTGACGGTCTTGTCAACAACATCAGAGATGGCAATTTCATAAGGATGCATGTGTTCCCTGCAGTCAAACCAACCAGTTGTAAACTACTTGGCAACTAGTATGAACACCAACTCCTACTAATCATGGCATTAAAACGGCTTCTAAACGCTACCTGAGCGAAATGTTTCACAGCCATTTTACCTACCTACCTACCTACTAATCATATATGAGTAACTGGTATTGTTAACATTATGATGTTCCACGAGATGATCGACTGATTTCGGACAGATATCTACCAATATCGAACTAGTTCAAAATAAATTAAAATAACAAGTTTATGGGATATTTCGAGCCTTGGATACTTTAGTAATCTTACTCTTGGTTTCTCACAAAATTCTTTTATTGAGTTTCTACCACAACCCCCTACGTCAGTTCCCTCGCACAGGTGCTTGTTAATGAATTAAACGAAAGTTGTTCCATAGCAAAACCAGCAAAAGCTCTTTTGAACGTACATTTGATGTCTAGAATGTACACTAGGGCTACGCTCTAGGGAGCCTTAAGTTATTTTTGCTATCAAACCGCGTTTAGTTTTACTCGATCTGAACCTTCCAAAGGCTGGGTGTATTTCGCTAATGATTCCAGATGAATCATATCCCCTATGTAGGTATCTTTAGAGTTGGGTAGGAATACTGCCTTGTAAAATTAAAACAATCAATATTCTGGCGGCCGACGTGGTGTGGTGGTAGTGTTGCTAACCTACCACTCCGAAGGTCCAACGTTCGATTCCTAGAATAGGTAACATCAAAAGTGGTTTGAAAAAATATTCACAACTGAGTCGCCACATGGCAGTGGTTTGTCAAATGCTCTGCGTGTATTTCTGACATGAAAGAAATTCATCTGCTTTGCAAATGCCTTTCGAAATCGGCAAAAAACTGTGGGTCTAGTTAATTTATAGAAAAAAGTAAGACTCCGCAAATTGGTAGAGAAGCTCGGGCGTAATCTCCTCGGAGGTATGTGTAGCGCCAAATATTTATTTATTATTTTATCAATATTCCAAGTAAGTTGGCTTTGGCGCATTGGGATGACAGGCAATCCTTGTAACTCGAAAATTGTGTAATAGAGAAATGAGTGTTCATGAGAAGTTTCGAAAACTCTTCGATATTCATCTACTCTATCTACTCACTTCGGCTAAGTATCCCAATGGCATAGGATTCTTTGATAGAAACCTCTTCAATCTTTAATCATCAGGATGAGAGGCATGTGGAGCTTCGGGGACTCCTCGCTACTCATTCATTCTAGCTACAAGGACTTCACTCAAGTATCCCAAGGGTATGGCAATCTTCCACATCTACGCGCACACATCTTCATATAACAGTTTAAAGTGTTACCTACCCTGCCAACCAGCAGTGGATAAAAATCTGTATAAACAGCGAGTCGCGCTTACCAAACAACTGGATAAAAAAGTGGGCAATTTTGTTCGGCGAGTTTCACTTTTTAACCATGTTGAAAATGTTTTTCCGTGTAGGTGTGAGTGCATACTTTTAGGCACTTGTTGTTTTCCATACAAATTCCAAAAATATGCATTGGGGTTAGTAAAAATTTGTGAATTTGTGGAATCAGACTTTCACCACGGTTAGCCATGGTTGGTAGAGTAGTAGATGGGCATAAAAATGTTCCTACTCACAATGTTCCTTGATACAACCACCAAAGAACGTTGAAGCAATAAGAAGGTCCAACGCAAAACATAGCACGCTATCAATTCAAGGGTAAATTCGACTCCATAAGAATTACATTGGTTTAACTTTTCTTACCGCGTGGTGACTTCCCTACCCGTGAATTGACAGCGCGCTATGTTTTTCGTTGGACCTTCTTATTGCTTCAACGTTCTCTGATCTCACCCTACGCAGTTTTTTTTACCTTACACATACTCACACATTTGACCTTAATTGTTTTAGAATTTATCGTAAGTTTGATATGAGTTAAGGATAATTGCTATTTAACTCCTTCTTACGAGCACATATGTACATATACACACACATATATATAAATGTACATATGTTCACACAAAAGGGACATTTTACAACTTTTCACGCCTTAATGGAAATTTAATTCGATTTTGTCATAATTAGTTGTGCAAAATTAAAAACGTTGGGCTAAAAACTAATAACGAAGTTCGTGCGATGTGTGCCAACCGCGACTGTCATCTATCGACTGAGAAGGGTTCAACGCAGACAACAGCTGCTATTGACGCAATGTTGATGAGTGCTCAGTGATTTTAATTTTTTATTTAATGGGATTTGCAATTTTCTAAAAATGGAGAAAAATTAAAAACAAATTACAAAAATTATATTTTAGGCTAAACATTAAAGTGGGTTGAAAAAGAGAAAATTATTTATTTCGATAACCATGGATTTGCGTTTTATAAAACAAATAAATTAAAGCACATTGATACCAAAACTTCTTTCCGTTGAAACTACGCCATTTGATGAATAATCCTTTCAAACATCTAGTGTGCCACTTTAAATTGTTGGGGAAACTTTGTTTTTTTTTTTTGCGCTGCGTCTCAGAACTTATAATAGACTGAGTCCGATTTTAATTATTATATCTCCCACACATGCCAGATAAGATATGGAACTTAATTACATCGCTTATTGAAGCAATTACTATAACCTTTCGTTTGATACCCATATTGTACTAAACACATTTTGGGCCACCTCGGTCCACATATCTGTCGATATCTGTGAAACTGGTAGAGATCTGGAAACATGTAATACCTTAAATTTTAAATTAAACGTCTAGTAATATAACATTAAAAGTTCCATTCAATTCCATTTAGCAGTTTTTGAGTGATACGTGACCAAACATACAGACAGACAGACAAAAATTCTTAAAATGGTGGATTTTTCTTCTACTGCCTAAATAATAATCCCTCTTATCGATTTTTCTTAAATATCTGCCATTTACAGACCTCGACCTGGTACAATTTTATTATACATATGTAGAGATATGTATACACAATACAATTCCTGCCACTAATAATAGAATATCATACTTATATGTCGTAGGGTGTTTTTGTTGTTGTAACTGTATTTCGCCTATTAGGCACGATCCTAGAAACGTGGTGGATACGAGATATAATCTTAATAGAAATTACTCCGCAACTATTTCTACGAGCTGTGTAATATTTGTTTAGAGATACTTTGTATGATAGAGTTTGAGAGAACGATAAGAATGACGGATTATTTTAGGACTTTTCGTTGTAATTTCGGGATTTTTTCGAAATCAATAAGATACTCTTTCGGGATAATTTCAATATTCTTCTCATGATCATTTCGGAACCTTTTTTTCAGGGTTATTTCGGTATATTTTAGGAATTGTTTCAGGGTCATTTCGGTTTTGGGAATTTTTTCAGGGCTTTTTCGATATCGTTTTCGGGATCATTTGGCATATCAGAACCCACATACTTTGGTTTAAACGGAGGAATAAAGAGAGTAACCGCAACAATCTTCGTATCCAAAAGATCAGAAACATTTATTCATACAACCCAAGATATAGTTTCAAACGATCAGCAAGTCATTTTAGAAGAAGCGAATGTCGAAAACTGAGCAACGAAACACATTTGAAAGTCTATCCCTACTCCCTGCTACCATTTATTTTAGAGAAAAGTTGCAGATTTTTTTTTTAAAACAAGCATTGTATTGGCTTGGAAAGTATTTATGTTTTCGACACTCTCTACTTAAGTCGCTGTCATTTTTATAATACCCCAACAATAAAACAAGTAGCACCTTTATGAGCAATTTTCAGCCAGTTCACTTTCGCCAATATATATAAAGGGTGTTTTTTTTAGGGGTGTAGAACTTCGAATTGAAATAAAACACAAGAAAATCGTTTTAAGGTCCATCAATTTGGCTTCATTGGAAGGATAATTTTATGCCATTAATGTTTAAATATGATTTCGGGCATGTGGCCGCCGCGGCTGGCTCGAATAAAGCCAATTCTACAGGTCCAATTTTCAACCACTTTTTCGAGCATATGGGGCCGTATGTCGGCAATAACGCCACGAATGTTGGCTTCCAATTCCCCTAACGTTTCTGGTTTGTTGGTGTAGACGAGCGACTTCACATATCCCCAAAGAAAATAATCCAATGGTGTCAAATCACACGACCTTGGTGGCCAATTGACAGGTCCATTCCGCGAAATTATGCGCTCATCGAATGTTTCCTTCAATAAATCGATTGTGACGTGCGCTGTGTGGCATGTAGCGCCGTCTTGTTGGAACCACAACTCATCCACATTCATGCCATCCAATTCGGGAACAAAATAGTCGGTTATCATGGCTCTATACCGGTCTCCATTAACGGTAGCTGCCTCTCCAGCATTATTGCGGAAGAAGTATGGCCCAATGACTCCACCAGCCCATAGAGCACACCAAACAGTCAGTTTTTGTGGATGTAATGGCGTTTCAAGGGTCTCATGTGGATTCTCTTCACTCCAAATGCGGCAATTTTGCTTGTTGACGTAGCCATTCAACCAAAAATGAGCCTCATCACTGAACAAAATTTTGCGATGAAAATCAGCATCGAAATCAATCTCATTTTCGGCCCATACACCAAAATCACGACGCATTGCATGGTCTCGCGGCTTTAATTCTTGCACAAGCTGGATCTTGTAAGGTCGCAAGCCAAGATCTTTGCGCAAAATCTTCCATAAAGTTGATGGACAAAGCTCCAATTGCTGTGCACGGTGGCGAATCGATTCATTCGGGTCCTCTTCAACACTTTGCTCTACAGCGGCAATTGTTTCTTCGGTGCGCACTGTTCGACGTCTCTGCGGATGCGTATTATCACATAGAGTAAACGTAGTGCGAAAACGATCCATGGTTAACCGAATTAATTGCTCTGATGGACGATTATGTCGACCATAAAATGGACGGAGCTCACGGTAAACTTCGCGAACTGAACCATTATTTTCGAAATAAATTTGCACGATTTGCAAGCGTTGTTCTTTTGTCAACCTGTTCATGATGAAATAGCAAACCAAACTGAACATAAATGATATTAGAGTTGCCAGATTTGACCACAAAATGCCAGTTTTATCTCTATTCGAAAAACAAACCTGTAAAAAAAACACCCTGTATATATGTATATAAAAGTAGTACGGTGCATCCTATCGTCTACAGGTTACCATTAAATTGCCCTTATGTTATCAATCAGCCGGTCGTAGATATGCCCATAATCGATCGTAACCACAGTAGTTATTGTTAATCGACTGCCGCCAACCATCGTAGAATCGGCAGCCATCAACGAACTACAGATATCCAAAGTCAGTCGCCTATTACTGATAATCACACACCGTCAACAGAGCCACCATACATAGACTAAAAACCATACTAATGATGTATGACTTGACTCCTAAATAACTCAGGACTGCACATCACTGGTTGAAAGTGATTTGCAAATAACTGAAATAACTAGAAATTCCATTCCATGGAACACAGGAAGTGTAGATACTGAAAAATCGAAAATATTTAGGCGTTGTTTTGTTGTTCACTTTTCATTAAACAAAATGAATGTGCGGAAAAATACAGTAAAACGAAAATTTAAATAAAAAATAAAATAAAACGAGCGAAAAAGTGAAAATTAAAATACACAAAAAGATAAAGCTTAAACGGCGTTGAGTCGCGAACTTTGCGTATTCATTCAAGCCACCTAGAATCCAGTCCAATTGCCGGCAATGTAAATTAAACTTTTGCATTCATTGAAATGTGAATATGTGTGGCATATGCGGGCACTAGCGCTGCGCTTCACACAGATGAGAGAAACGAAACTTCATTGACAATAGTCGTCGGCCGTAGATTGAAGTACTATGTGCTCGAATTTTTAATTCTTTTGCCTGTCTTTATAACAAAGCGACAAAAAATTATGCCGCCAAGTGTATAAAAATAAGTGAGCTGCACCAAGTGCGAATAGATTTGATATACCCAATTGTTGAATGTAAGGCAAAATTTTCAAAAAACGATTCTCACTTAAAACTTTTTATGAAAAACTTTTATGATTGACTTAATCCTTGGTAAAAAAGTTGATGAGCTCGCTGACAGAGAACGATCTTACCCAGCAAGAACAAAGGTAGCTTTAAAATTCAAAGAAGAATCACTCTTACAAACAGATGCTACATTGGGCTGAATAGGTAATTGTCACTTATGTGCTGTTCATACTGAGCCTATATTTCGCATTTATCTCGAATTTATTTATTTTCGCATTTTACATACAAATTATGACACCCAAATGCAACTTTTATTTAACATTAGCATTATAAATGCTGAAATCAACCCTGCAATCTTCAAAGAAAATCCCGATTCGAATTCAAAGGAGTGGCAATATTGGCATTTTTTTCTTGTCATTCTCTCATTCTCTTTCATACGTAAACATTCAGCAAATTTATACTGATTTTCAATTTGTAATTTGACGCTCGTGTTGTGTGATATTGTTAAAATAAAAAAGTAGGCGTGGTCGTTCACCGATTTTGCTTATTTTCCGTGAGCGTGCTCTACATAGCTATAGTATAACTCGTATTAAGTTTCGTAATTCTATCTTACACCATTCTGAAGTTACTAACAGTGGAATTTGAAATTTGCTTGACTCATAAGTGGGCGCACCGCCACTTTCCAAAATTTTGCAAGAACCACATAAGGAATAAGCAAATTGATTTGAATACCAAATTATATTATTATACCTGTATCAGTTAATTAGATATGGGCAGTTAGTTCAATATTTCTACCTCCTTTAGGCCAGTATGCAGATCACAAGAAATTGCTCAAGAAAAATGTAGCAATTTTTCTTGCGTGAAAAATAGTAGTATGGAAGTAATAAAAATCCATGGTGAATAGTGAAGCAGCAAGAAGAAGAGCACATCAGCAACTAAACGAATTAAACGTTTTTTGCCAATAACTTTTCACTGAAACAAAATTTTTCTTTTCCGCTTTCGGATTATTAATACCGAGGTCAAAACGCGTCTTTTGATACCTCTCCCAACATTTTTGGACGTGTTTTACCAGCTGGCGTATTACCCAATTACTGTTTTCTTCAAGAAATAAATGCCGCTTGATATATTTCTTGCGGAAACCTGTGTTGCCGTACTCAAATTTCACTATAAAATAGTAGTAAAAAGCGTTTTTTTATATGGAGTTTTTGCTTTTCTTGTGATCTGCATACCGGCCTTTTCCATATAACTTTTATGAAAAAGTAGGCTTGGTCGAAAAGCGATATCGCTTATTTTCCATTGGTGCATTTGTCACAAGAATAGTATGCTTCCTACGAAATGTCGTTATACTAGCGTAAATGGTTCTGAAGTTATTAACAGTCAAAATTAAAACATTTCTTCGCTCATATGTGGGCGGTGCCACGCCCCTTTTCCCAAATTTTAAAAATTGTCAATGGGACAATCAAATTAATAAATCTAGCAAATCTCATCATTGTAGCTGCTTTTATTATTGAATTAACTCATTTTATACGTTTTTCAAAGTTTTCGATATCGAAAAAAGGGGCGTGGTTATGGTTCGATTTCTCCCATTTCAAATAGCAACCTACCTTGGCCGCAAAGCAACTTTTGTGTCAAATTTCATTCAAATATCTAAATTTTCACTCAAATTATCGTGTCCACGGACGGAGGGACGAACACGTCTTAATGAATCCCTCTGTTCATTCTAAGAACTTTGATATATGGAACTCCATATATATCTCCATTATATTGTACCGTTACAAACCACCGTTATATGACCAAAACTATAATACCCTGTGTACTAGTACACGCTGGGTATAAAAATGTGTATATTTTTGCACACGTGCTGAAAATTTTCATAACCTCAAGAAGTGTTTGTAAACAAAAAACGTATGACTCGAACTTGCTAAATGTGCATTTTCTAAATGCGCCACCATGAACGCTTTTTCGAAACCAATGTCTGAAAATAATGCATTTTAACTTCAGCACATTACAGTCCTCTCTCGATAACAATAACTTTTGCACCAGCACAGCTGGGTATAACATGAAAGGTAGGAGTATTTTACAGCACCCTGTATATATGTATAAAGTGTGTTTGTTAAAGTGGGAGGGCAGTGTTACTGTGTGACATTTCAAAAATGCACAAAAATGCAACTAGCGTAAGTCAAAAGCGAAACGTCAGCTGATGGGAAAAGCTATTAAGTAGTCGTTAAGCACTGTTAGCGGCATTGGCTGGGAGACGGTGATGCTACATAAATAACGTAGAGATTTTCGTTGTTATTTTTTATGCCAAATTTCCATACTATGAACATGTATTTACGCAGAATTTTAATAACTTGAAAAGTTTTGGCGATTCATTGAATATTTGTGATAAATGTGTATGAAGAAGGCACAATCGGAAGATAGCTGGGCCTTCACGAAGTGGCTACATTCCTGGTTTGGTCACCTTTGACGAAAATGTTAGAAAGAAAAATGTGTTAGAAGCAACCAAAGACATTATGTGGGCAGGCAGAATTTTGAGGAAAAGAAGTCAGGCAGAAACTCGAAAACTAGGCTAGGTACAATGGCGGTTGCCTCAGGGGCAGCCCTCTTGGACACTTTTACTGTCCGTTTTGATACCACGTTGGGTAACGGTGACCCGATTTCTATTCATTTCACAAACCGCTGCGTAGCAATGATATAGTTCGGTATAGGGTTCACTTCAACCTCGGAGAGCTCCTCCGGATAGTTGAATACGTCCTGACGTAAATATTTACGCCTTGTTCTAGCAAAAGCTGGGCAGCTCAGTATAAAGTGACTTGGTAATTCAATCTCGGTATTCTCCATGCATCCTCAGCACTATAATCTCCATAGACAGATGTGTCTTGGTAAATCCTAACGCCGACCGCGTGGAGTCTATTACTGGCCAGCAGAATCTCGACACCTGACATGAGGTTGTGTCAGCTCAGTCCGAGGCCCACCTGTCCAGGAGCAGACTACATGTAACTAACGAAATCCCCGGTAGCCACCTTCGTCTCGCACGTGACTGCCCGAGCCAGTATATCTACCCTCCAATTACCAGGGAGAAGAAACAGGCGCACAGTAGTCTGTCTGATCAGAGGCGACATCAAAATTGGTTAAAATACTAGAAATCCCTGGTTTTAGAAACTGTATCCCGCTCCTAGGATCGATAACTAAGAGTGATTTGATTATTTAACGAAGATACCTTTGAGCACCACCAATGAGCGTTTATTTGATCGAAGGAATGGAACAAAGATCTCAAGACAAAAATTAGGAAGCTCATACTGGGACAAACTTTTTTTTAATCTTTGATGGGACGATAAAATAAATGTTACGGAGGGTTCGGTTGCCTTCAAGGCACAGCAGAGGGTTAGATACTCCTCCAACCATACCAAGGTGACTAGTACACTTCACCCACTTACGTCAATTGGCACCAAGAGTTTGCCTTTTGGACCCTAATCAAACTTCTCAATTGCTTTGTTTGTCCACAGTAACACATGGTACCAAGATAAATTCTCCTTTTTTTGTGACAACAAATAAGTCGACTTATGTTAGCTTAAGATAACTCGTTATTAGACTTAACACGGCTGAAAAAGCACTGATGAGGTCTAATCAGTTTGTCGAGGATAGACTTTAGTCACACAGTTCATTGGATACTTAGTACCTTCTAAGTGATGTCAAAGTTACTGATTCCTCGGTAGTTGGTGTGGCTTTCCGGATCGTCTTTATTATAACTGGGCACAGCACACTTGAATTACAGACTTGAGGTATGCGCGCGTAATTTATCGGCGCTTTACTACTTTTCACTCTCACGTATACTGGAATGTTGCTGCTTGATATTGTGGTATCGGGCTCATTACCTTCCTTAGTATTTAGAGCACACGCTTGGTGAGTATTCGATCTGGTTCAAGAAAACCATGTTTTAGATTGACTTCAAGCTTTAATAGCCAATCTCCACATATGTATAATAAAAACGTAACAGGTCAATTTTTGCACATTGCAGATATTCAAAAAAAATTTATAATGTGCCAATAAATCCAAAGCAATCGTTTCTAACGTTTTTGTCGGTTTGTCTAAATGTTTGTGCACGCATCACTCAAAATCTACATGCATGCAATTCGATGCATTTTTCACTGTTGCATTACTAGGCTTCTAACTTAAAGTTTAAGATATCTCTTATTTCTATAACTCTACCGGTTTCGAAGTTATCGACCTATATGTGGAGCAGTGTGAGTATCAAAGGAAAGGTGCTAATTAATGCTGCAATAAGCGATGTGATTAAGTTCCATACCTAAACTGGTTTCGAAGATATAATGATTAAAAGCGCACGCAGTCTATTACAAGTTCTGAAACGCAGCGGAATTCCACTAGTGAAAAAGCGATATTTCTACTACCAAACTAAAAACAAGTTGGAGAAAATCTGTTACCACAACAACCCGGCACATAAATAATCGCTTGTTGATGATTTTGCGGAATTTTTCTAAATGGAAGTCATTAGCGAAATCGGATTCTTAAATCAGTGAAACAACAAAAAAAAATATCATGCGACCCAAATATCAGCCAATTACCCACAAAAACTTAAAATTCCAAATTTTCACTGCGTCATTGCGCCACTCAATATTACAATTCATTTCCGTACTTACAGAGGAAATCAGTCATTTCCTCACCCGCAAAAATTACACTCAAAATAAATACTGAAGAAGTTAGTGAGTGCCAACAACTTACATAACAGCAACAACAAGAACAAGTGATAAGTTGAAAACATCTTTTTTTCTGTGTTTTTTGTTAAGAAACAAATGTCGTTAGCGTCTCGACGAGTCTAGCAGCACCCACTCAGGCACATCAAGTTGGTGGCTTGAGTAGCGAAACATAAAACAGACAAATCACACTCGCAGTTTGACTTTAGAACAGTGCATGGGATAATATCTATCCAGTATTAGTAGCACGTCTGAAATATAGCAGTAGTGCATGATTTGCTCGTTTTCTTTTCAAACAGAAATTTGGAAATGAAGCGTAAAATGTATTTTTTTTTTTGTTTTGAGGGGGTGTTCTGTATGGCGCATAAGAGATGAGGAATATATATGAAGGGTACGAAAGCTGGCAGTGCTTTGACTTTGTAGTCGCATTGCGATATTATCGGCGCGAAAACCTATTCCAGCTACCCTCTGGCACAGCGAATTACAAACAAAAAAAATCTATTCAAATTCAGAATTCAGTTGTGGATTCGGCATTTCAAAATTGAATTGATACGGAAACGGTGATATGCTTGTTTACGACCCCAACTCGCACTCCCACCACTTACATACGCACTTATACACTGTAGAGTTGTCTGACTTTCAATGTTGTGTTAGAGTTACCCTGTAGGAAAGTATGAGTGCGGATTTGATAGTGTAGCCTGCGTGCTTGATTTGAAACATTTACCTATTTTTAGCTGTTATTATTTTTTCAAAACTTTACAATTATCTGTATTGATTCGTATTAGTTCTAAAAACTATTTTCAATTTTCTATCGTTTTGTTACTTTTTTATTAGTTTAGTTTTCTAGATTTATCCACTTTGATATCTAAGGATTTTTATGTATATTTTCTTGGAAAGGGGGAATGAAATTTTTTTTTATCAAAACCTCAAATTTGAAACACACAAAAAATTTGGTTTAAAAATGCACGCAAAATTCACGAAAATTCAAAGCAATTTTATCAAAGTCTTAACTTTTTTTATAGAATTTTTACAACTTTTCAGAGTATGCAGTTTTGTAGTTTATTCAATTTTAATACAATAATGTGTCAATTTTAAGGTCTCAACAGATTTTTCTAACTTTTGGCAATTTTTTTTTCGGAAAGCAAAAGTGTTTTCTTTCATATAACTAGGAGAACTTGCTTCCATAAACTTATATGGAGGAAACTACAACAGGCTCCAAGAAAAAATACTTTTACTTATAAAGCGAGTTTAATTCTTCTTGCTTAACACACGTTTTTATATTTATTTCACTCTGGCAAACAAGTGCTACTTCGGACTGAGTAGGTATGTAAGAAGTAAAGTCCTCTCTCGACGAACGAAAATAACACTCTACAAGTCACTCATCGCACCCGTCCTGCTATATTGTGCAAAAGCGTGGACACTGACAACATCTGATGAGGTGGCTTTTGGAGTATTCGAGAGAAAGATTATTCGAAAGATTTAAGCACCCCTATGCGTTGGCGACGGCTAGTACCGAAGAAGATTTAATGATGAGTAGAATGAGCTGTGTGCAGACACCGACATAGTCCAACGAATTAAAACCCAACAGTTTAATATTCGTATCGGCACCCACCGGTGGTAGCAGAGAAAGAGACAGACCACCACTGCGATGAAAGAACGAAGTCGAGGCCGATTTGTGATCCCGTGGTGTTTCCAATTGGCGCCAATTGGCAGAAAGATGTAACGAGTGGCAAGCTATGGCAAAAGGCGAAAATCGCTTAGACGAATAATTGGCATTTAAAGAAGAATAAGGGTTGAAAAAGGGAATTCTACTGTAGAAGTGGAAACGGGCGAGTTGCAAAAAATTTGTAGCAATTTGTATAAGTTATGAAGTGACGTTTTGTTGCCGCTCTGAGGTCTAAGAAAATGTGTATCCAGTTGCCATGGCCACCTCCAGCTCATATGATTGATTCATTCTACAGAATTTTGACTTCTCAAGACCACAGAATGGGGGGGACAGTCTCATCCTAATATCAATTGTCAAATTAAATGTTAGAGTGTGCAAAAAACGAGAATCTCTTACAGCCGAAGTTTTGTTTAGTTATTTGAGTTTTGCTGAGTCTTATGAAAAATTCCATTGAAGTCTTTTTTTAACTACCTGTGATAAATAAAATAAGGAAAATAAGAATTGAGTCCGTGCAATTTTTTTTATTATTTTTTAAAATAATAAATTAAAATTGAAAACATTGGGTAATCAATCATTAGTAATCATTACTTAACAGGTCTTCTTGGGTTGCAGATGTAAAAATAATTAAATAAAAATTCTTTTTGCTGTGTAGTTTAAGTTTCATGATGGCCCTCGAAAGGATTGCTATTGATTTTTAAATCCAGCCTTTCTTCAACTTAAGAGCCAAAAATAGTCCTATATCGGTTGAAATAGAGAAATATAACATTTGCACTTAGTTCATTTTATATATATAAAACAAAGTCGAATAAAGTCAAGTCTTCTCTAGTCCAAGTACTTATCAAGTATGTTAGTTAATTTCCTTATCAGTGGCGATAAGTGCTGTTAGACAGTTGTAGGCTATAACAAAACGCCACACTCAGTGACGCAGATGCAAGCTGTCATTAAAAATCGTATATATCATCTGGGAAAAAGTAATCGGCAGGTGGCGCCGCTATCGATTTATTATTGCCTTAGTAGGAGCTGGTGTCGATGACATTTGAGACCTGTGTTGAGAAGATGAAGCAAAATCTGACCTTAGAATGAAGTGTACACCAGGTGGCGCAGGTGTCGAGTTATTATTAAAGTATATTGACAATAAGAGGCGACATAATTCAATAGCTGACAACGGGTATGTCTCACTGCTTTAATGAGGTTAGCATGAAACTGTAAAGCCGTTATAAGCAAGCAACTATTCGATTTTCCTATTGGGATTCCCTCAAAGCAGCCTCATTTAAAGCTTACGCACACCTAGAAAGCACAATGACTAGAAATGCTTTGTTGGATCTACTACATCGTAATGTTTGTTGACTTTAAAATCACAATGATTTTTGCCGTTTCCTTGTTACTTGAATACAACATTGTTGTTCATATTGTTATTTTTGCTTTTGATAGTACTATTGTAAAGGGTGTTTTTTTAGGGGTATAGAACTTCGAATTGAAATAAAACACAAGAAAATCGTTTTAAGGTCCATCAATTTGGCTTTATTGGAAGGATAATTTTATGCCATTAATGTTTAAATATGATTTCGGGCATGTGGCCGCCGCGGCTGGCTCGAATAAAGCCAATTCTACAGGTCCAATTTTCAACCTATTTTTCGAGCATATGGGGCCGTATGTCGGCAATAACGCCACGAATGTTGGCTTCCAATTCCCCTAACGTTTCTGGTTTGTTGGTGTAGACGAGCGACTTCACATATCCCCAAAGAAAATAATCCAATGGTGTCAAATCACACGACCTTGGTGGCCAATTGACAGGTCCATTCCGCGAAATTATGCGCTCATCGAATGTTTCCTTCAATAAATCGATTGTGACGTGCGCTGTGTGGCATGTAGCGCCGTCTTGTTGGAACCACAACTCATCCACATTCATGCCATCCAATTCGGGAACAAAATAGTCGGTTATCATGGCTCTATACCGGTCTCCATTAACGGTAGCTGCCTCTCCAGCATTATTGCGGAAGAAGTATGGCCCAATGACTCCACCAGCCCATAGAGCACACCAAACAGTCAGTTTTTGTGGATGTAATGGCGTTTCAAGGGTCTCATGTGGATTCTCTTCACTCCAAATGCGGCAATTTTGCTTGTTGACGTAGCCATTCAACCAAAAATGAGCCTCATCACTGAACAAAATTTTGCGATGAAAATCAGCATCGAAATCAATCTCATTTTCGGCCCATACACCAAAATCACGACGCATTGCATGGTCTCGCGGCTTTAATTCTTGCACAAGCTGGATCTTGTAAGGTCGCAAGCCAAGATCTTTGCGCAAAATCTTCCATAAAGTTGATGGACAAAGCTCCAATTGCTGTGCACGGTGGCGAATCGATTCATTCGGGTCCTCTTCAACACTTTGCTCTACAGCGGCAATTGTTTCTTCGGTGCGCACTGTTCGACGTCTCTGCGGATGCGTATTATCACATAGAGTAAACGTAGTGCGAAAACGATCCATGGTTAACCGAATTAATTGCTCTGATGGACGATTATGTCGACCATAAAATGGACGGAGCTCACGGTAAACTTCGCGAACTGAACCATTATTTTCGAAATAAATTTGCACGATTTGCAAGCGTTGTTCTTTTGTCAACCTGTTCACGATGAAATGGCAAACCAAACTGAACATAAATGACATTAGAGTTGCCAGATTTGACCACAAAATGCCAGTTTTATCTCTATTCGAAAAACAAACCTGTAAAAAAACACCCTATATTTTGTACGCATTACTTTTTTTGTGTTCACTGGAAATGCCGATTTTGCTCCAACTTTCAGTTACATTCAGATTTGGTCTTTGTCTGTTTGCCTTAAATGGAATGGATACCTAGATATTTCGAAAATAGTTGTTGGTTTTGCTGCTTTACTCTTACTGTCACCATTGCTAACAAAGATTAACCCCACTGGCAATATACAAACTAAATGGCTGCTTGTCTGGATGACTTTTTGACTAACTGACAGAGGTGAAAAGTTCATTTTGGATTATAAAATTTCGTTGTCGATATTTACAGCTCGTTGTTGCTGTATTTAAATATTTCATTGTGTTATTTCCACAATAAACGCCATTTCCTTTATTTTCATTTAGTTGATTATTTTTGGTTATTGTATTTGTATAAAATCCTTTTGTTGTTGTTGTCACTTTTGTTATTTCACTATTGTTTATTTCCCTCGCTTACCATTTGTCGTATCGTTAGCTTTGATTTCATGCCGTCGGGCTTCCCGAATTAGTTGACAGTCAATGGTTTCAATGGTGTGTTAGTTTGGATTATCAGAGTGTCAGATCGAGCTTTGCATTACAAAGTAAGGCGGAAGCTGGCTTAAATAAATGCGCCTTCGGTACTTAACTGCTATTAAAATCAATGACTTTAATTAGCTTTAATTGGTCATTTTGTTCAAAGTTTTCTTATAAGTTGGAGTGTCGAAGATTTTGTGCTTAGTACTGGTAACTTATATGCCCAGACCTTCAAGAAAGCGAAAGAGATTTGTGGTTCTTGAAATATTTCCCCGTTTTAAATGTATGGATATGTCAGGAGATCCCAGTAAACGTGTTCAAGACTAACCTAAGTTAGGTAAGGAGATGCTAAAAGCTCTTCCTCCTTTAGCCCATGTAGATCGATTTGCTTAAATTAGTGCAGATTTATGCCTGAGCGATTCCTGCATTGTCCACAGGTAGCGCTATTTCTGGGAATTTCAAATCACTAACAGATTCGTAACTTGCACGACGGCCAAGCTGATGTCAATTGGGCAAGAAAATACCTTATTCGGGATTTCCACCGCGCCGAAATTGACATTATAGCCGCCTAAATCCTGGACCATCCTACTCACAATAAGCTAAAAAAAAAAGAAAGTAGAGGCCCACTTTTGACAATCGGCCAGGTGATTCTGATCACCGCGTTGGCGGTTTTTACAGATACATATTAGAGGAAGTTGCAGTGCTGCCAAAAGCCTGCGCTCAGTATTTCTCCTTATGACGACGGAGCATAACACCGTTTCAGCAGTTCGCTATTGCTAAATAGGCAAGGCCTGCTAAGCTATTGCAAGCCGCTAGCATACAACTGTTGTTGAAACTGAGTAGCCTCCAAGGTAAATAAGTAATCATATTCGTTAGCACTACGACAAGATCCGACAAACTATAATATTGATGTTTGATTCAAAGGCGTACTGAGAGGCCGTCAGCAACATTCACACGACTTCGATAATCTCCAGCTGCATAGCTTGAACTTGAACTTCCTAAGAAAAGTTTATCCAATATAGCTTAACTTCGATTTTGATATTGCATATAGGAGATAAAACCTTAATTATCCAGGCAAATCCGCGAAATATCAAATGAATTTTTAGCTGTACAACGGAGCAGACTCTTCTAACAGCACACCGGTCTCGGTTCAACCCTATTAAAAGTACTTGTTTGCTAGGGCGCCCGTTGAAAGATATTTATGGCAACCGACAATCTAGGACTCGCGCCCGACCAAGTACTGGAACATTAAAAATCTTTGGAAGTGTTTTTTCACTTCCCCAGAACAACAACAATCAAGAGCACTCAATACAAAGTAAATTTAGCGTTAGAAAAGACCCGAACTGGTTTTTGTTTCTTAGTAATTTTGAAAGGAAGATTTTCTCATCTCGGAATATTTTTTCATTCTCGTTTGATGTCCTTTCAAGTACAAAAGTTGTCTGATATGGCAGATACCGGTGGACCAACGCAAGCTTCAATTGTGCGAAGAGTACCTAAAAAGCTCGTCAGCTGGTAAAAGCGAGCTGCGACTGATTGCGATGTCCTACAACCATAAAGAAATGAAAGTACAACCCTTTTCTTCTTTCGTTGTCCAGAAATCCGAGGAAACCAAGAGCGTAAAATCCAATCGATCTAATTTTAGGATGACGGTCCATCATACGTCAAAATCAAACATTTTCTGCTGATCGGCATGGCAGGAATATCTTTGTTGGTAATATCGCCATAGTTTTAGTATTCGCTTTTAATTCAGTTACCGTACTACTTTTACTTTCTTTTGTATTGTTTTTTTTGTTTTATGAAACTATTAGGAAACCGCTATATATTTCCTTCTTGTGTGTATAAAGTGGAGCCCTAAATCAAGAATCTGCTCAGCGAAAGGATATTTCAACTTAAGCAGCAACAAAAAAAAAACAAAATAAATGTCTTGTATGTTTTATGTTTCATGTAAGTATGTACATCACTAAACAAAATCTGCAATGTTATGTAAGCTAAACGCAAAAGAAGACCATAAATTATTTCCATTTATTTACAAATCGTGTGACAGCTTTTTACTACGCTGATATACCCAGACCTGTTAAATAATGATTACTAATCGTAATGATTACCGGTTTGATTAACTACTTTCTTGATAATCCATTTACTGATCGATTACACATTACTTCAATTTTTAATTACTATTTTCCAATTAATTAAAAAAAAAATGATCAAATCATAATTTTTAACGATTAAAAAAAAATTAAAATTATCAAAAAAAAAATGGTTTTGATAAATTTTGATTTATTTACATTTTTGTTGTTGAAAGTTTTTGATTTTTTTTTCTGTATTGTTGTAGAATCACATAAGTATACACATCAAAAACATTTAAAATAAAAATCAAAAAAAATCAAAAATAGTCAAAACAACTTTTTTTGATTTTTTGTATTTTTTTTTGAATTTTTGTTAATGTTTTTGATTAATTTCAATATTTTTGATGTGTGCATATCTTTTTATACCCACCGTGTACTAGTACACAGGGTATTATAGTTTTTGTCATATAACGGTGGTTTGTAACGGTACAAAATAATGGAGATACATACTTCCATATATCAAAGTTCTTAGAATGAACAGAGGAATCCGTTAAGACATCCGTCCGTCCGTAGACACGATAACTTGAGTAAAAATTTAGATATTTGAATAAAATTTCGCATACAAGTTACGCCTTGGCCAATGTAGGTTGCAATTGAAATGGGGAAAATCGAACCATAACCACGCCCTTTTTTTCGATACTGAAAATTTCGAAAAATGTTTAAAATTGATAATTCAATAATTAAAACAGCTACAATATTGAAACTTAGTAGATTTATTAGGTTGATCGTCCTATTGACAATCTTACCAAATGTTTAGGAAAGGGGCGTGGCAACGCCCATATATGAGTGAACAAACTTTCAAATTCCGACTGTTAATAACTACAGAACCGTCTATGCTAGAATAACGAAATTCTGTAGGATGTATACTATGGTTATGTTTAATAAACCCATGGGGAATGTTTGAAATCGCTTTTCGGCCACGCTTACTTTTTCATAAAAGTTATCTGAAAAGTAGGTGGAAATATTGAACATTGACTGATACAGACAGAATGATGTAATTTGGCAGTTACTTAAATTTTCTTATTCTTTATATGATTTTGAAAAATTTTGGAAAGTGGGCGTGGCACCGACGGAAACCAGAACATGCCATATCTCATTCACTGGTGCAGATTGAATGATAGAATTTCGTAGTTACAATGAGCTGATGATCATATTAAAGATTTTTTTTAAATATTAGAAAATGAGCGTGGCACCGCCCACATATAAATGCACAAAATGTCAAATTTCAGCTATTATTAACTTCAGAACCGTGTTAAATAAAATTACGAAAAATGATACGAGGTATACTACCTACCATTTTTAAAATTATATATAGCCTATGCTGTTATCCAAGAATCTATTGTGAAAATTTCATAAAGATCGGTTAAGTACTTTGGAGGCCAGACACAAGGGCACACATTCATTTTTATTTATAAGATTGCCAACATGGTAGTAGAAAAAGTTTAAAAACTTATAGGTCATAACTCCACAACAATTTACCACGACCACTTTTAAACAGCTGGGTATTTAATGTTCGGTTCCACACGAGCTTAGACTGCCTTACTTGTGTTTAATCAGCATAAAATTAGTAGCCATATCCGCTTGTCTTCATGGTCAATCGTTAAGCCTGACAGTTGAAGTAAAATATCCTTTATGATCGTTGATGGAGAGTATTTAGTCAGCTTGAAAGTTTACTGGATTACAGAAGCTAGGCTTATTGTATGGATTTTATTGGTTTTTTAGTTTGGTTAGTGAATTGCATACTTAATAAATATTCTTGTTAAGTATTTGGGAAATTTTGGTTAGTTACTTGCCCAGATGTGAACATAAATCTTGCAATGGGTATATTATTTAATAGTATTATTTTAAAATAATTGGGCTTTTTAAAATTGTCACTCTGTATTATCTTCTTTTACTTTTAAAACTTAATAGGATTATTATGTATATGTATGTGTACAGTTGTGAAGTTGTGCGAATAATTCGCATATAATAGGACAACCAAACAGCGCTCATCAAAGAAAATGCTATTTAATGAGGAGTTCAGGATTATTGGTCAAGAAGGGTTAATCTACGTGCAACTCGATTTTTGATCTACGGATATGATGCCTCTCACCTCTCATTACCCATCTTATCCTTCTTTAAGGAAGGAGGGGTAACATGACCTAGAAGGTTTCACTGGTCATAAATCGCTACCATGACAGTCGGGCAGGACCGCAAGGGAGTACCGGAGCATACCGGGCTCAAATTCGCCCAAGGACTGTTAATTCGACAACACTCCCCAAAGCCTTCGGGAAGTGTTTTTGTCGTTACCACAACAACAACAACAAGGCTTAATATACATCAGCTCTAGCTAATATCAGACACAAGACCGTCTGCCCTTAGTGAGGTATATGAACACTCAATAAAGTACGTCAGTAGGTTTATGTTATCTAAAGGGTTAAGGCTACGCAGGCAGCTAAGTATAGCAGCCCAGTAAATTAATCAACATTACACCGGTCCACAAGTAAAAAACAAACAACAGCCACTGGATCTTAAATACCTAAATTCCACTTAAATTAAATTCCATATAATTAAGGTCTCCAAACACGCATCATTTGGGGCAAAGAAATTTCTATAAAGAGAATAAATCAATTGTCTACATCATTTTCTCGTAGCACTAACTAGATAAATATAAATCGCCTTGAGCACTAAACTTGCTATAAACTTATAGTGTATTAATTGCGTTCATGCATGTAAAAGATTGACTATAATTAAATTTTGTACCTGCGTGTTGGTATTTAGTCTTTATACATCGGATAGCCCTTTCAACATTTAATTAAACAAATTTTCTTACATATACAAAACAAAATTGATTTTCGTATTAGTTGACGCATGCAACTGAAATATATTTTGTGCATAAATGGCGCAGTATGGGCTATTTTGAAAAAATAGTTTGGTTAAAGCTTGAACCGTAGTTCACAGACTGTTTTAAATTGTGCAATTCTCTCAAAAACCAATCGGAGAAACATTTGAGAGTGTTGTAGAAATTTCTGTGCCAGCCTTTAAGTTTATTAATTGTTTTTTTTGTTTTTGTTTTACTCTGCTCTTAATTTTGCTTTAATCTTCCTTTGTTAATTTTACAAATTTATTGATTGTGTGAGCCAAAAGTTCAGTGAGGTACATTAATAAACATTTAATTGTTGTTATCAATGAAATCGTGTTTTGGTGTAGTACCTCATTTATACACTTTCGAAGGAAATTTCCGCATGGAACTTATATCTCTTATCCCTACACGTATTCTTTACCAAAAAGCTTGAGATAATTTTGAAAATGAATTATGACTAGTGTTATCTATTTACTTGTGTGTATTCTAAGTGTTTGTCTTGTATATTTAACTGCCATATATTCGTATGATACTAAAATGCAATTTCTTTGCAACAAAAACTTTAATTAATTATATCCAGCCTATCAAACAGAAAATGAGTTAAGAAATATTTGATAGTTTCTTTTATATAATACTTAATGGAAAAAACATTAAACATACATTTTGAACTAAGCAACCCAATTCTCAAAGAAAACATAGAGTGCAGCTTCAAATGAATTGGTCAATTATGATATTCTGTTCCTCTTCTTACGACACACTTTGTGTTTCTATTTACCTTTCCTGGTTTTCACATGTAAGCATAAATAACTGTTCTTATTATCTAATAATATCTAATATTTCATTACGTTCCCAGCGGGTGTCTCATTTATGAATGGCTCACATCAACAGTCTAACGACGTACTTCATTTGATTTATGTAGTTTTGTAAACAAATATTATTCATCCTAAATGAATAGCGATCATAATGCTGGTAATGAAACTGACAAAAAGGAAATGAGAAATAGCAAGCTTATTTTCAAAATAAATGAGGCAAGTATTTTCATCAAATAAAGAAAAAAACACTAACCCAATTTCAAAGAATAAATATTTATTTGCAAAACTACATGTGGCGGACCGTATGTTTACTCGCCGCTCAGGAAATAGGTGAATGCTAAGAAGATGGATTACTTGCAGTGATTTATGATGATTGATACGAATATAGTGCTTGATTTACTAAGAAAACGTACAATGCAAAATGTCATTTTTAAGATTTAGTGCTGCGCATATTTAATCCAAATATTTAAAAAAAAAATATGTTGTTTTAAGTTCCCTTTTCTTATAGATTTAATACATACAAAGATACAAGTATTGGTAATGCGGGATATTCATTTTAACATTTGGTAAGAAGTAGTCGATATAAAAAAACTCTTTCTAAAATTTATGCATTACCATTCTAACTGGAAAGTTGATGTATAAATTAATAAAAAAATGTGATGATACGACGCAATGGCGGAGCTTATGTATATGTCACGTGCAACTGTTATAGCTGTAGATACCGCTGGATGGAACAAAATCTCTTTACTATACCCAGTAGAACCAGGGATCAGTTTTATTAATCCCGGAGTACTCCCTTGGGCGTATGGAAGTACGCCCTTTTACTCCCTATACTTCTGTGTATTACAATATAATTTTGTATACTCCCTTTTAAAACATTGCATGTCCTGGGAGGGCGAGTAATAGAAAAACTCCCTTTCACCTCCCAAAAAATTAGAATGCAGTTTTTGTTATTACTTTTTTATGTGTCACAATCGAGTAATGGGGGAGTTGTGGAGAATTTTAGAACACCTTCCAGGAGAGTAATGAGCGCGACAATTCACATTCCCCCTAAACGACCATTGAATTATCTTAAGCCTTTTATGGAAGCAAATAAAGGAATGGAAGCAATGAAATTCGGCTTAATCAAAAAGGTGTTAGCTACGAGTAGAAGTTGGAAATATCTCTACTTTCGCTTCAAAAATATGTAGGAGGGAGTAATGTTTTATTATAATTTGAGGAGGTCTCCACTAGTGCTTCAAGATTAGAAAATCGAAGCACAGAGGCTAGAAATCTCTGTTATAATTTCGGAAGGATGATAAGGGGAGTGCTCCCTTGTTCGTCGCTTGGGGATATCTCTCCTTGTCCTCCACAAAAAGTGGCATAAGTGCAGAAACCGAACGAAAAAAATATCTCTTATTCTTCCAAAAAGATGTCAAAGCGAGTACTCTCTTATTCATCGCTTGGGGAGATCTCGCTTCAAGTTCTACTGGGTAGAAACAAAACTTACACTTGAAGTTTCGTTAGAGCAAAACAAACTAGTATATTATCTGTTTAATTAAAATTTTAAAATATCATACTCCTGCCATAATAGGTCATAGGACATTTCTGTAGTTAAAAATGTAATAAAAAGTATGTTCTATTCAAGTATTACACTTATCAATGATCTACGCATTTCCGAACTATTTACCATACAAGCGCTTGTGCTTAGAGACCATCAACAAACCACATATTGTGTTTTAGTTTCCCCTCTTTTTGTAATCAGCTTGCGTAGAGACAAAAATACAAAATCGCTGTCAAAGCCAAGGCAGACCAATACAGGTGGACTCAGGGCGACATACATTAATCCATATATACAAAGGCCCAAAGGCCCACCTAGAGATATGGATAGGGATCGCTGATAATTATTTAGTGGCTTCAATGCGTTCAAAGCCGCTAGTAAAAGCTAGTTTTCAAATAAATTCGTACATGATATCGAATGATCACAGGTTTCGGGACGAGTGTTTTCAAAAATTTCAGTCAATTTGGCCATGGAAGGAAAAGCTTCTGTGTTGATCGGAAATAAGCACGTTTCGACAGCAAGGGATATATAGCAACTATGTATAATCCAAAGAAATGATCTTGCGTATCTAAGGAGCTGCAGTAGAGGTGAAAGTGCTTTCTCTCCGAACTCCTAGGTGTATTTCGGCTGCGTAAATACATTTACAAGTTTTCTTTTTATTAATTTAAAAGAAGTGTATTTTACTCAGTTTTGAATCTTATTTTGAACAAACTTGTTGAATGCCCACTTTCAGCTTTAAAAACGCCATATCTCAACTAGAAATGTATTAAATGTAAAGGGAGTTATGTCTTACACTTTAAAGCGATTTCGTTTAGTGAATCAAAAAGGATATTTCAAGGTAAAACCACTCGATTAGCTGACGGAACTAAGTGAAAAGAACTTCGTTGCTTAAAAGCTCATTAGAATGAAATAAAAGGCTCCTCAAGACTAAAATTTCGACATATCAAGTTCGGATGTCACTTAACAAAGTTACATTTGAGCTGTTTTGTTAAGTATCAAAAAAAAATGTTTTCCGGAATACTCTGAACTTCAAATTTAAGGGCAGACTTTTGCAACTTTTTTTCGACCCGGTCTACCCCACACCTATTCTTTTCAACTTGGTGTGGGTTATCGGTTAAACCAAAGGTTATATAAAGAGAAGAAACCAGCTACTCCAGCATGTTTTTCGAGTTTTATTTTACTATATCCCTATTCTGTTCTCGGTTGAGCCTCTAGTCTAAAGAGATTGCAAATGATATTTTTCATGGTAGAGTTTTATTTTGCAAACATGCTTATAGTCCTCGAGCTAGGCAACAACTTAATTAATGAAGCTGAAAAAAGTTTTGAGTAAAATTTAATTAAGTTACAATAGAAATAATTTCAAGTGCCTAAACAAGTATGAACATCTTCAACACAACTGCTATATGCCAATCCATTCACTTATAAGAGGGTGCACTGTGGGACAGCTTTGCCCAAAAATAAAAGAATGGCTCTCCATTTCAAAGCACCGACTGACGGTGTTTATGAATTGACAAATATATCGCTTGTCAAATTTCGTTTGGAAAAAACCCCTTACCTCTCCGAAAATCAACAGAACAAAATCAATTTATGGATTGTGTTTCCAGGTCTAACTTTGGGTCAATGAATATCCACAACTTCGCACAGCCAGCTTTTCCAGAAGCTTTATAAACTTTTGCTGTAGACTCTTAAGTTAATTATTTTTAATTGTATGTCCCTACGCGGTGGCCCTATTTCTCAACATTTTGAGATATACTGAGATATAAGACCAAATTTATCAATATAGCTTTTTTCCAATAAATGTGAAATAAAGCCATTATGGAATAAAAATTGTATGCGGCCGGCGCATTTTTTAATAATATGAAATTAATACGACTACTTTTTATTCCAAATTTTAGCCTGCGGCACTTTTTTCAATAAATTTCTATCAAGGAAGGAAAAATGTAATTTTCTTATTAAAATATCGCATACTAAATCAGAAACAGTCAAAACTCTAATTATTTGGCATAAGGCGATTCCCAAAACCTCCCACAATAATTGCATTGGATTTTTTCTTAATAATAATCATATATAAATTAAAAACTTAATTCGTGCTTGTTTTTGTAAAATTATTTTCTTTCCACGCAGTTTTTCAGATTCTGAAATGTGACTGCTTATAATATAATGTGCGATGTGATTATATGGCTTTATTTCTCAAATTTCTATGGCTTTAATTCACATTTCACATAGTGAAAATAGTGGCAGGCTGATTAATATTGACCTAGTTCTAAATATGTTCAGATGTAGGGCCATATGGCTTTATTACCTAAGGCTTTAATGTACCCGCCTCTCTACACATCAATTTTGAAAGTGTTTGAAAAGACTATGAAAACGGACTTTGTCAGGAAAAGATCGATTACATCACAATAGTTGATAGAAGTCGATATGAAATATAAATATTCTTTCGTCTTCTTTGTTAGAAAGGTTCTGAACTAGAAATTTTATTTTCGTTTTCTTTGATTTTAAAAGTAGTTTCAATGTGTTTCTTCCACTGTTGGGTACGCATAGGGGGTACGTGACGTATGAGTGACTTACCAACAAGACGAAATAATTTGCAGCATAATTATACCTGCGGTGGTAGACAACAATTAAAATACAGAAGAAACATTCGTGTGTAAAATGCTATAGTTCAGTAAGGATGCAGTAAGGGACTCCTTGGTACTAGAAGCAATGAAGTCGTAGAAAAAGCAACAGAATTCGATGATGAACAGAAATGTTGACTATAACGATAGTCAAACACAAAATACACGAATACTTATAAACTAAAAATTCGTAAACCTTTTTTTTGTTGCAGTCAGATGTATATACTCTATATATATACTCACTTAGATACTGATATGTTTCAATTGATTTGCTGTGCAATCAGACAGGTCTAACTTGTTGATGGACATGACAGTCATGTTTTATATAACCCAAGGTGATAGAGATTTGATAGAGATATAAAGACAAAGAATGAGTGAGCAATAGTTGTTAATGATAAACTGATTCCAACTTCGGCCAAGTTCAGTCAAAGCTGAACAGAATACTAACCGAACCTTTTATGAAGACTAAAAAATTGCCACAATCACTGGAATGAGTCCAAATATTCAAGGAGAGTAAATATAGTGTAGTTTTTCACAGTACAACACGCGGGGGAAAAAACAGTGACATTTCAAAAAACTAAATTTTGAATGCTTACTGCGCCATAAAAATTGAATCGTCTCGAAAAGCTTTGTTATAGAAGAAATAAATTCAAAAAAGTAATACTTTTGATTATTTATAATTTTTTTTTTCAGTATTGTTGTAGAAGCACATAAATATATTTATCCCTCAACAGTGTTAAAAAAATCGAAACTAATCAAAGAAAAATCAAAAATAATCAAAAGTAATCAAAACAATTTTTTTTGATACTTTTTAAATTTTGTTTTTGATTTTTTTCATTAATCATAAAAGTTCAAGATAATTATTTGATATTTCTAATCGTAATCAATTAATAAGGTCCTTTTTTTTAAAAGAATTAAAATAATAATTACCTATTAAAAAATCCAACTAATTAATTTATTACTAAATACTACTAATCAAATTTAGCAGGTCACTGTTACGCTTACCATATTCTGATTTTTTGTTTTTCAAACGTATGAAAAAAGCGTTTTGTAACCCAAACGGCACATTGATTAAAATGTCTAATGTTTCTAAATGTTTTTTTCTGAAACTCTATTCAAACCATATTTCTTATATTATTTACCTGTTGCAATAAAGTAAATAAAAAAGTTCTAATCATACATTGAATTCTGGAACTCAAACCAATAATTAGCAGATTGCGGAAGTGGAAGATGTAGCCATGATTTTTGCTTGTGTGTTTTCATACTCATGTAAAATCATTTCTGAAACGAATTGGAAATATAAAGAAAAAAAATACAAATATGTTGTATTATAAAAGTAAATTAAGATAGAAGTAGTAGTATGTAGATTTATAAAAGTTTTTTCTTGAAGCTTATAAAATGCTTATTTTAAACTTTCAAATAAATTAAAACTACAAGAGCTTACATATTGCTTATTGTAGCAAGTATACTTTAAATTATTTTTAAAAACATTTACAGAAATTCTTGTTGGGTGATAACCCAATGTATAATAGACCGGAACGAAAAAAATTGCAAAAGTCTGGCTCTAAATTTGGTGCTTCTGTTGATAGGGTTCCAGAATAATATTTGTTTTTTCCTACGAAAATTAGCCCAAATTGTTTATAATTGTAACTTTGTTGTAATCAATTAATTCGACGGCTTTTTTAATTGGTAATGATTTTTTAATTGTTTTTTCAAAAAAAGACAATTATAAATTAATAACCATTAGAAAAAAAACCAAAAATATTCAAAAAAAAATTTGAAAAATAATCAAAAAAAAAGTTGATTGGATAACTTTTGATTTTTTCTTTTCTTATTATTTTTGATTATATTCAGTATTGTTAATGTGTATATTTATGTGCTTCTACAACAATACCGAAAAAAAATCAAATATAATCAAAAAAATCAAAAAATAGTCAAAAGTAATCAAACAGCTTTTTTGATTATTATTGATTATTTTGATTTTTTTTTTTGATTATTTTAATTACCGAAAAAAATATTGATTTTTTGTTTATTTTTAAAATTGTTTGGAAAATAATCATTAAAAATTTTAAGTAATGGTAATCTATCATCAAATGGTTTCTCAAGAAAATAATTATAACCGGTTATCTTTAAGATTAGTAATCATTATTTAGCAGGTCTGCCAAGCTGTAATAGAATTATAAAAAGTGTAACTGAAGCATTCAAAGTTAATTTTGGATATTTACATTATGCCGGAAAATTTTAAAATAAAAGAAAATGTATGTTATAGAGGCAGCAAAATCCCTAACTCACCCAAACAAAGATATCCGCTGGCTGTTGAAGAAACGCACTAAACAAATAATTTTTTAACTCCCCTTTGCCCGAAACTGAGCCGAACCTTTGTACACCAACTTTGCGAACACTCAAAAAAGTCGAATTTCGGTTGTGCACTAACTACGGTGTTTTCCTCTACGCCTGTTCATTTAAAATATCTCACACACATAACAACATAGCCAAGCAGTGAAACAAACTATTTGCCATATACATCCCAACAATCATTTCTGTAAATGTTTTTAAAAGTAATTTAAAGTAAACTTTCTACAATAAGCGATATGTAAGCATTTTCAGTTTTAATTTATTTGAAAGTTTAAAGTAAACTTTTTATAAACTATAACAAAAAACTGTTATAAATCATTTCACGTTGAAAGTGAAGTGAAAATGTTTACAAAAGGTCCAGAGAAAACTATTGGTAAATTTTTTTTTTTTTTCAACTTAAAAAATTTTCGATTTCTTTTCATAAGAAATTTTACATGGGAATGTGGACAAAAAAGCAAAAATCCTGGCTGCATCTTAACCACTTCTGCAATCTGCTGATAATTGGTTTAAGTTGCAGCATTCAATGTATGATTACAACTTATTTATTTATTATAGTACAATAGCTAAATAATAAAGAAACCATGGTTTTAATGAAGTTTACAAAAAACACTTATAAAAAGCTTTCTTTGAAATTGTTTTATAGGCTTACATTAACAAGCTTTTTATCAATGTGTCGTTTCAATTATAAAACGTTTATTTTCAAACCTTTTGTAATCGAAAAATCTGAATTTTGTAAGCTTAATATTTATTTCGGAAAGCTTTTTAAAAATTTATTTTAAGTTTACTTTGATTGTTGGGATATTTAAAACTAGCACGCTTCCTTGTAATCAACTAGTAAACCAGCTGACTTTTTTTCCGCTGTTATTTATGACGTGGTGATCATGGCAAACTGTCAGTTTGAAGATTTTGGACTGTAATATAACACTGTTAAACAAAATCAGAAGATACCACCATAATCAAGTTCAACCATAATAAAGGAAAAATATAAATAACATAAGTGCTAACAGCAAAGTGGAAAAGAACTCACTTCTTGACAGAGGTCCTACTTGGTGGCGAAAGCAACAGAAATAAAATAAAAAATTACAGTTACACCAAACACTTTTTGTGTGTTTACAAATTTGTTCTTTTTAGGACTACTTTGATTTCAGTTAAAAAAACTCTAGTTACAAACCAAGTATTTTTTTTGACTAGTATGCTTTCGCTCTGCAGGTTCTCTCACTACCTGCCTATAAGCGTGCGTGTGTAACAAAATTTTTTCGCATACTCAGCAATGTCTGCAGCGAAAGTTTGTGTGGAAATGTTAAAAAAGTCTTTGGTACTGGCAAAAGTTTTTAATTTTAAGAGTAAACGATTGAAATCATGAAAAGACAATAAAAACAGAAACACCGGTGCTGTGTTGAATATTTTGAATGCCGCCCAAATTCCGTTGTAATTAATGAAGAATTGAGTTGAGCTGACTATGTTGGCCTATTTGAAAGCGCGAGTATAAAGCTCAGCTCACCAGTAATGCTATGACTGCAACGTCAACTTTTTATATGAATCAGCGATTTCTCAATTTGACTGAAATACTTTTATTCAAGTTTTTTTGGCACACTTTTATTCAATTTTATTTTTAAGCAATGAAATTCATAATTATTTTTATACCTAGTATACCTGCTAGTGCTACGCACACATCAAAATGTTCAGGAGGAAAAGAGAAATTGATTAAGCGATGTCCGTCTGTCTGTTAACACGATAGCTTGAGTATATTTTGAGATATCTTAATGAAATTTGGTATGCAGGTTCCTTGGGTTGCATCTCAGAGCGCTATTTAAAATGGGCGAAACACGCCCACTTTTTATATATAGAATATATTCGAAAATTCAAAAAAATTATTATTCAGTACATAATAAACGTATAAGGATACGATTTGGTGTGTTCATTAATATTAAGACAGAAAAAAAATGTTACAAAAAACTTTTTAAAATGGGCGTGGCACCGCCCACTTTTTAATGAGTCAAATTAAACAAGTAGGGAAGTCTAAGTTCGGGTGGAACATAACATTATATACCTAGTAGTGTTCTATTATTGCATCCCAATTTGCGCAGGTCTATTTTAATACTTTTCAGTTCGTATTGTAAAGCCTGCTGATTGTTTTCAAAAGAAACACTTCTGTTATGAGTTTTGAGAGGTAAATTCATTTACTTGTTGCTTAAATCAATAATGAATTGCGAGTGTTTAAGTAGAAAATTCAGTTTATTAACAAAGTTATGCTTAACACTAACAATATTGACTTGTATTAATTGATGAATGAATTAAATGGTCGTATATAGCAATATTCGTAGATGATGACAAAATGATACTTTGTATGTTTTAATATGCTTTACAAAAGCGAATGAAAATTGCATTTAATGTATTGAAATAGATACGAAGGAATTCAATGATGATTTTATTAAAGCTTCATAATTATCTCTATAGATATATATATATATATATATATATATGTTGAATTAAAGTTGTTGGTCCGAAAAGGGTACACCGCAAGTGGCCCGACGAAATAAAGATATTATATTTGCTATCAATTGCTGGAGAAATTATACTTCCCGTGTATTGGTTGGTGGTATATATTTGCTCCTTGACGATGCGTATATGATATAATAACTTGATGCTTGATTATAAGAAATATTGTCGGGAATCACTTGCCGGCGAATAATCCACTTGTCGGTGATGAAAATGAAAGAGAAGAAGGGATGCATAAAAACACTTGCTTTTATGCTGTGACATCACTGGAAGGCAACTCCAGTGAGTTTGTTGGAAGTGCTGGATGGCAACTCCAGTGCACTTTTTCGAAGTAACACAGGGATGTATATGGTGTGGAAGTATAGGAGGGTTGCATGAGCGCAAGTCATTCGAATATCGGAAGTGAACGCAAGGCACTGCTAACCACGTTTTTTCAAAATACCCATACGTGTTCAAGCAAATTTTTCAGAACTATGTTAAAAAACTGGGCGTGTCCTTAGAACGATTTCGCCCATTCTTGAAACAAACATATCGTTTCGATAAATCAGTTTTCGCCGTAGTTATGACATAAAAAGTTGTGTGGACTAATCCACTATAAAGGGGTGGGGACACTATGACAGTGAAATAGAAATGATATATAGGTACGAGTATTTTACGCAAAGTTGTTGGCTATTAAATATATCTATGATCCTTTTCAAAATCCTTCGTATAAAAGTGGGCGTGGACCTTAACTGGTGTCACCCATTTTTTCCGTAACTTTCCTTGTATTAATATAAATTCGTGTGCTGAATTTCGTTTCAATATCTTGAACGGTTTTTGATTTATGATTAATAGTATTTTTAAAATTGACTTAATCAAAAGTGAGCGGTGCCACGCCCATTTTCAAAAATTTCCCGAAAGATTTAGTTTATGCCTCAATCTCAATGTAGTCACCAAATTTTATCCTTATAGGTGTATTATGTACTGAGTAATCACTTGTTTTGTATTTTCGAAAATATTCTATATATAAAAAGTGGGCGTGGCTATCGTCCGAACTAGCCCATTTTAAATAGCGCTCGGAGATGAGTGCCAAGGAACCTGCATACCAAATTTCATTAAGATATCCTAAAATTTACTCAAGTTATCATGGTAACAGACGGACAGACGGACGGACATAGCTTAATCAATTTCTCTTTCCCTCCTGAACATTTATATATATATGTGTCAATATCTGTGTGCGTAGCACTACTAGGTATCTTATATATAAATAGACAAGATGAATGCAATGTAGAACCGTTTTCTGCTAAACTATAATTCTAAGGTATACAAATTATATATGTATAGATAGGAAATTTTGAGGTGTACTTTTATCCGTAAATAAAAAAAATTTTATAAATCATTTTAATATAGAAAATTTTACATAAAAGTCACACCACTACACATTCACTTATTCACACTATAGACACGCTGTGTGTGTGTGTACTTGCTTTTTGTGTACTATGCTGAATCGTGAGCATGGCCGAGGAGTTGCTTTGTAGGAAAAAATTAAGAGCCGTAGTAGTGTGAGTAGACTTGCCATGCATGTTTTTGTGTTATTCGTGTGGTCGGCTTTCACTGTGAGTGCGAAGAGTTGGTAGGCTACGATGCCCAGTGTCAGCTGCTCTCCTGAGAGCACGAAAAGTTGCTTTGTTGGATACATTAAACAAGCAATGTAAAATATAAGCAAATATGTAAAATTCATTGCTGATACCTACAAACAGGGTTTACAAAAATAAAATAAATGATTACTCATAAACAGTATTAAACACCGAAGAAAATTAAAGGAAAATAGAGGAAAGGAAAAGAATTGAAAGGAAGGAAAATTAAAGGAAAGAAAGGAAAGAAAAGGAAAAGCAAAGGAAATTAAAGGAAGGAAAGGGTAGGCAATGGAAAGGATAGGAAAGGAAGGAAAATTAAAGGAAAGAAAGGAATGGTAAGGAAATGAAAGGAAGGGAAGGGAAAGGGAATTAAAGGAAAGGTAAGAAAACGAAGGGGAAAAAAAAAAATAAAAGGAAGAGAAGGGAAAGGAAAAGAAGTTTGAGGAAAGTAAAAAATAAAATAAGAGAGTAAAAAAAGAAATCAAGGAAAATAAAAATATGTTAGAGGAAAGGAACGACATAGAAAGGAAGAAAAAAAGGCGGATAAAACATACCTACAGCAAAAAAATAAAATAAAATAAAGTTTATTGGTTGAATTTCAACCACTGGGCGAACTCTAGTAAAAATATTATTTACCATAAATTAAAAACCGTTCAAGATATCGAAATGAAATTCAGCACACAGGTTTTCATGAATACAAGGAATGTTCCTGGAAAATATATTAAGAGCCACGCCCAATTTTATATAAAAGATTTTGAAAATGGCCATAGATATATTTAATAGGCAATAGCGTTGGGTAAAACAGCTTTATATCATTTCTATTTCCCTTTCAAGGTGTCCGTAAACGAAGAAATTCAAAATACGAGGTGTGTTCAAAAAGTATCGCGAATTTTGAATTTTCGCTGGTTACGTATATTCGAATTTTGTGGCGTTATGTTGGTACTCATGTCTCCCACTTATGCCGACAAGCTCGGCCATTTTGAATGTTCAGTTAATTGTTGACAGCTGCTTTGCTTGCACGTGTTTTGGATCGTCTTCGATTTTTACGCGAAATTCGTACCAAAATTGCTCAATTGTGACCAAAAACAGCATCGCATGAACATTGCTAATGAGATGTTAAACTCTTTCCGCGACGACCCAAATTTGCTCCAGAGGGTCATAACTGGTGACGAATCGTGGGTTTATGGTTATGACGTGGAAACCAAAGCTCAATCATCTCAATGGAAGTTGCCGCACGAACCAAGACCGAAAAAAGCGCGCCAAGTTCGGTCGAATGTGAAAGTTTTGCTGACAGTTTTCTTCGATAGCAGGGGCGTGGTGCATCATGAGTTCTTGCCACAGGGAAGAACGGTCAATAAGGAATATTACCTGCAAGTTATGCGCAATTTGCGCGAAGCAATCCGCCAGAAACGCCCGGATTTGTGGAAGAACAAAAATTGGCTTTTGCACCACGATAACGCCCCTGCTCACGCATCGTTGCTTGTGCGCGACTTTTTGGCCAAAAACAACACACTAATGATGCCGCAGCCACCGTATTCCCCAGATCTGGCCCCCTGTGACTTTTTCTTGTTCCCCAAACTGAAGAGGCCCATGAAAGGACGACGTTACGCTTCTCTTGACGAGATAAAGACGGCATCGAAGGAGGAGCTGAACAAGATACAAAAAAATGATTTTTTGAAGTGCTTCGAAGATTGGGAAAACCGTTGGCACAAGTGTATAATATCTCATGGGGATTACTTTGAAGGGGACAAAATAGATATTCATGAATAAATAAATAATTTTTGAAAAAACACAAAATTCGCGATACTTTTTGAACACACCTCGTATATAAGTTTTCGAAAATGAGCTTGGCGCTGCCCCTCTTATAGTAGATTATTCCACAAAATTTTTTATGTCATAACTCTAAGTTGCCAAAAATTTATTTGTCTAAACGAGATGGCGAAAATGTTGAATATATAAAGATAACTGTTTATTGTAACAATGGGGGAAATCGGCTTAGGGCCACACCCAGTTTTTTAACATAGTTCTGAAAAATTTGTTTGTAAAATTTAAAAGGCGATATTTCTATAACTATGAAAGCTATATCAATAAGATCTCGCACACATAATAAGCTTTTTAAGCAAAACTCGAATGCAAACTAAATTTTGTGGATTTTGGAGAAGTAGGGTGTGGCGCCGCCCACTTCCTACCATAAAAGTTCTGCTATTTTCAAAGGCGATTGCTTGTAATTTCAAATAGATATTTCAATGAAAATGTATTATACTCCCAACAAAAGTTAGGATAATCGGATAACACACAAGCGAAATATCTGGGCACGTACTTAACACCTCACTGCAATAGGAAATATGTCTTTTTTGATTTTCATACCTTTCGTCAACATTAAATATTTGTGAGTGAAAAAAGAAGACATGGCCCGTCAATATGTATACTGAATGATCAGGCCGTTAGGTCGATTTAGCCATGTCCGTCGCTCCGCTCGTCTGTGAACGCAAAATTTTCAAACATAAAATGTGCATGTATTGGTATTTTGAAAAAATGTGGTTAGCAGTGTTTGGTAGGGAAGCTATTTATATGCAAATAAATTAGTTCACACCTCAAAATTAATAACAAAAGTGTTTTTATTGAAAACAATCAGCTGGCTTTATAACACGAACTGAAAAGCATTAAAATAGACTTGCGTCAATTGGGATGCCATAATACATAGATCACTACTAGGTATATAATGTTCGGTTCCACCCGAACTTAGACTTCCTTGCTTGTTTTAAATTGAATTCAGTCAACCAAATTTTTGTACCTTTTAACTAAGTTTGACCGTTGTAAAAATAATCTTCGACCTTATACAACAAAAAAATAAATGATATGCAACACTTTACACATCAATATCCAAAACCGGATTTGAAAATAAGATAAGATGGCCTTTGCAATATTCAACAGATACGTTTTCCGTTGGAGATGTTGTAGGTGTTCTTTCTAAGTAGTTTAAGTCAGCTTATTTAAATAGCTAGCTTTGGTTCCCTCACATTCATGAACTGTGTAAGCCGTTTAATAAAACAAAAGGCAGCATTTTCTTTCTTTGGTAAGGTTGGTAGTAACTCACAATATTTCATTAGACAGAACGAAAAGACGCCACTTTAATTTATTTAACGTTAAAGCTTTTGTTATTTTCATCACGCGTTGTCCCTCCATTATCCAGCCAATCAAAATCAAGAGCAAAATCAAATAGAATAAATGTTATGACGTCGCTAATGAGAGTTTAAGACAATGTGAAAAATTAACACACATTAATTTAACCAATACAAAAGCAACAATGGCATTAGACACAACGTAAACGAGACTGTTAAGCTCTCATGGTAAGCTAAGCCATTATTTCAAACGAAAAAGCTTTCCATTCGGTGTAGGATATCTCACATTAAGACAAGCAATAAGCATTCAAGTAGCTAAAACTAGTCCCACACACAACAACACCACTACCCTTTGTAAACGCTCAAGCAATGTAAATTGCTAATAATTTTCAACAAAAGCACATTCATCAGCATTAGTGGCGCTGCTGGTTGCTGGTTCGAAGGTCCTTTTCCCATTGCCGCAAAGCTTATTCAAATTTTAGAGAAGAGCAGCACGTTTGAGGGAGGCCGCTCGCATTACGCGGAGATCGGGGCAGATGCGGCTTGATCCATGCTTTTGGTGCTCTTAGTGGTTTAACTTAACTTTAAGTGTTTGATATGTTTGCGTTATGCGAAATGGCAAATCATTTATTTTACCTTAGAGTTGACATTGTGTCTGCACTGATGCTCAACAGGAAATCCTGGCATTTTATTGTTTTCTCTCAAAATTTTTTGTTTTATTTTATACTTGAAAATGATACAAATATTTCAACATAAATGCGCCTGTAACTTTTTCGTTTTATTTTGCTAAGTTTGTTATTTGGCCAAAAGTACCATACCAAAAACAAGTTTTAAGTTAAGCTCCACAATATTAATGTCAGACTATTCAATGCTGTGCTTAGCGATTATGTTTGCTGGCTTCTTGTTCTCTATTTTTAGGTTAAGCTCGACATTTTTCAGTTAACAATCAGCGGAGGCAACCGTCAGGGCACTTAAATAACTAACCTTCCACAAAAAAATTCCGTCACTCGATTTTTATAGCCAGCGTGCTCTAGTACATAGGGTATTATAGTTTTGGTCATATAACGGTGGTTTGTAACGGTACAAAATAATAGAGATAGATATGAAGTTCCATATATCAAAGTTCTCAGAATGAACAGAAGAATCCATTAACGCATGTCCCTCCGTCCGTCCGTGGACACGATAACTTGAATAAAAATTTAGATATTTGAGCAATTTACCACGACCACTTTTACACAGCTGGGTGGGTATTTAATGTTCGGTTCCACCCAAACTTAGACTTCCTTACTTGTTATATAACAGATTGAAGCCATCGAAAGAAAATGGAAAGCAAGTTTAAAAAAATTTATTGTTTTTGTAATTCGACTAAAAATCAGAAATTAGTACTAAAATGAGAGAGAGCTTATAAAAAACGTATTCGGAATGTTTTTGAGGGTTTTAGGCCAACTAAAGAAAAAGAATCTAGCGGGCCAACTAAAAAAGTTAAATTAACCATTTTTTTCTGTGGCTGTGGTATTTTCAGCAGAACTAGGTTTTTGCATAGTACACAGCCATTGAGCAAGAATAAGCTTGAATGCAATATGAGACCCTATATTTTAGTAACAATTTCTATTTTTGTTGTTTACGGCCTTAAATTGTGCGAAATAATTTTATTTACGAGCTCTAGGCCAATAATCAAAAGAAAGAACAACTTAAATTTTTCTTTTGATATTTTTGTTTTTATTTTATTTGAGTTGATCCGATATTTCGATTTCAATCTGAAATCATCATCACGGCTGAAATAAATAAATTCAAAATTTTTCTAACAAAATTTTTCACTAATTCCCTAATATACAACACTTACACTTATGGCTGAGCCTGATCAACTCGTTTGCTATCGATCTTTACAAGGCAAAAGAACATAAAAGTAAATATAAACAGATAAACTACCGTAATTGTAAACAAAATTTGGTATAAACAATAATGCTTAAGCTTAAGCACTGCGAGAGGCGCAGAGCAAATGTAAATATGTATATACGAGGTGTGTTCAAAAAGTATCGCGAATTTTGTGTTTTTTCAAAAATTATTTATTTATTCATGAATATCTATTTTGTCCCCTTCAAAGTAATCCCCATGAGATATTATACACTTGTGCCAACGGTTTTTCCAATCTTCGAAGCACTTCAAAAAATAATTTTTTTGTATCTTGTTCAGCTCCTCCTTCGATGCCGTCTTTATCTCATCAAGAGAAGCGTAACGTCGTCCTTTCATGGGCCTCTTCAGTTTAGGGAACAAGAAAAAGTCACAGGGGGCCAGATCTGGGAAATACGGTGGCTGCGGCATCATTAGTGTGCAGTCGCGCACAAGCAACGATGCGTGAGCAGGGGCGTTATCGTGGTGCAAAAGCCAATTTTTGTTCTTCTTTGCACATCTTCTCGGCCTTCTGAGAACATTTTGTACCACGGATAAACGTTGCTTCGGTCCGAGGTAGCTTCTCCGTATGCCACAGTCAACATTCGGAATGCATCCGCGCACTTAATTTCGTTTTTCACACAAAATTTGATACATGTTCTTTGATCCATTTTTTTGAATAGGTAAAAATCGAAGACGATCCAAAACACGTGCAAGCAAAGCAGCTGTCAACAATTAACTGAACATTCAAAATGGCCGAGCTTGTCGGCATAAGTGAGAGACATGAGTACCAACATAACGCCACAAAAAATTCGAAATTCGAATATACGTAACCAGCGAAAATTCAAAATTCGCGATACGTTTTGAACACACCTCGTATGTTGCAATTACACTGTTGTTGTCTAAAATGGCCGCATGTCTCTCCTACTGTTGTTGAATATCATGTGGCGGTAGGCCGAAGCACATTTTTCCGTATCTGTTTTGTAATTGATTCGCTTTTTCGGTCGGCGTGTTGATTATATGTAGCATTTCAAGTATATATCTTTTGTTATAATGCTTTTTTTGTTGTAAAATTTTAACATTGTTTAAATCTGGAGAGTGCCCAGTATCGCTACAGTGAGTTGTTAAGGCTATTTTGTTATCACTAGTGTTGTTACGGTTTTTTAGATTTGTCTTATGTCCGGAAATCCTCGTCTTAAGTTTAGATTTAGTTGTTCCCACATATACTTTTTCGCATAAGTGGGACTCGTCACCGTTGCATTTTATTTGATATATTACGTCGGATTTCTCTAGTTTTTCAATTTTACTCTTAGTGTTACTATAAATTTGGCGTAAAGTGTTGTCATAGGTAAAGGCCATTTGGAAGCTATGTCTGTCATAGATGTTGGAGTATTTTATTCTGTTAGATAGCCCTGGAATATATGTGGAGGTTTTATAGAATTTAGTTTTATCGTTGTTTTGTTTGATTCGGCGTAAAATTTACGAATGTAGCTGTTTATTTGTGGTCTTGGAAAATCGTTATCCTCTAGGGTCTTTTTTATTATTTCTATGTTCTCACTATGGAAATATGTGTCACTTATTGACAGAACTCTTCTCACAAAATTCTTCGCTGTGTTCAGTATCACCTTCTTTCCCTTGTCAATTTTTGTTTTGTTACAAATTGGTTTCGGCGATCCGCCATCTTCAGTGTATGTTTTCGTTCTGATCTGTGTATATTCGTTGTTATGTATTTATAGTCTGGATGCTGTGCCAGGTACTGGTAATATGCGTGTATATGGTTCGTGTGTTAGGTTCATGCAAAGTTCGATTCTGGTGTGATGGTGGGTTTCCATGCTTTCTTGTTGTAGTCCTTGACGTGCTGCCGAAATCGTGTACTTATTTTCCGTCCTATTTGTCCTATGTAGCTGTGCTGGCATGCGCAGGTAAGCTTGTATACCACATGTTCGCTAAACCGCTCCTCTGAGTTAGTGTTGGTTCTCAGTTTTTGTCCTAAGTTGTTCGATGTTCTGGTGTTTCCAGTGTATGTCATGGTCGCCCAAATTTTGGATTTTTCCTATGCGTTTTCTTTTTTCTGCGCCTCAGGGTTCCTTCGGATTTTATCCACTAGGGCTTTTTTGTATCCGTTGCTCGTAGCTATGTTGTGTATGGTGATGAGCTCTTTCTTGTACGATTTATGAGTGAGAGGCGTTCTTTGGAATCTGTCTACTACGTGTCTTAATACTGCATTCTTGTGTTGTTGCGGATGGTTTGATATAGAATGAATTATGGTGTCCGTGGTTGTTGGTTTTCAATAGATGTCATAGTTAAACTTGTTTGTGAGTTTGTCAATTCTTATCGTAAGGTCCAGGTAGTTCAGTTCTCCATCTTTCTCATAAATAGCTATCGAATTTTTTTTAATTCAATGTAAATACCTTTTGAAATGGAACTTTATAAAAAAAAAGTTTACATCTATTTTCAGATTATTCCAAGACGAACAAATACAGGTGAACTCGCTACGAAAGCAACCAAAGTTGTGTATATTTGGTTTTTCTTTTTGCTTCATAAACTATCAAACTCAAGTGATGAAGGCGAAACCAGTTCGATCTTAGACATGAAATGTATTTTTAATTGACTATGGCAGACATGAATATATATAATATAAATATGTTTTTATATACTTCTGCAAAAACCGCTTTAACGACATTAAGATCTAATAGTTTTAGATTCAAATGAAGAGATAATTTATTCTAAAGAAAACTACATCGATCCCTATTACGTAAGTCTAGCCTTTGCGGGTTAGGAGTTTAGAATATGCCCGAGGTAGGCATACCGGTCGTAAGAGGCGACTAATATGAGGTAGATCTACGGATGTGATGCCTCTCACCTCTCATTACCCATCTTATCCTTCCTTATGGAAGGAGGGGTGACATGACCTAGAAGGTTTCACTAGTCATAAATCGCTACCACGACAGTCGGGCAGTACCGCAAGGGAATACCGGAGCATACCGGGCTCAAATCCGACCAAGGACTGTCAATTCGACAACACTCCCCAAAACCTTCGGGAAGTGTTTTTGTCGTTACAACAACAACAGCAACAACATGATTAGAGACCAGTAATTCGAGTGTGTTTATATTTTCTTTGAATGCGTTCGTTCCTTTGTTTGCAGCAACTAAACGACCGAAATTTGGTATTGAGTTATTAGAGAATAATGGGTCACATGCATAAAATGCAAGCATTTGCACAGACTTGGCTTTTTGAGTAAAAGTTATGTATTTTGTTTTTGTAATAAAAAAAACGATACACCTTTAACATACAAAACTATGTCTAAGCAATATCTTACTTCTCTGCAAAAATCAATAAAGCACAAAGACAGTAATTAGCTGTAGCCGGAGCTCATATTTCACCCTTAAGGGTGAACGAGATTTAATTTTTGTTGGGTTTTTCATTCATATCACTAGAGTGTACTCTTCAAATTGAATTTTCAAAACACATTCCTTAAACTAATGCAAATTAAGCATTAACCCCAACAACTTAGTGAAAGTTTTAAATCACGCACAACTATTATCCTTGAGCGGAACCCTAAAAGTAGATAGAGCACACATATAACTAAGGGATGCATGAAAATAGAACAACATCAATTTGGTTAAAATTATTATGCAAATTACGTGGTACGTCCAAGTAGATCACGCACCAAAGCAAAATTGGGTATATTTACAAGAGATGCAGAAGAAATAGACCAACAAATAAATATCATGCTAAAAAGTTATGGGAGAGAACTGGCCACTTCCGCTAATGTTTGTGCAATGAATACAAAGTTGCTTCTATGGATAAGGCAAAATATGTCCCTATAGGTAAATAAACTAGGTGTAAACTAACCCAAAGATAGTGAGAAAAAAAAATTTATTTATATAATCAAATAAAATATAATAAAATAAAACTTCTTTTTTTAGTAGTATTCAAATATTTATTTATTTTTTCGAAAAGAAAAACATTTACATTTTTAAACATACATTTCAGTAGCAAAAAATCTGACTTACACATATGGATATGTATGGTCGACTAAACAGAATTGACAAAGTTAACTTTGGTAAAAGCAAAAGAGCGAAAAAACATAAATGTAGATAAATTAAAAATCCCGTAAATATTAACAATTTTCATGTACCGCAGGTGTAAACAAAAAACATATGTTTACAATATCAAAATCTAAATGTATCAACCATAGTTAAAAATATATATATACGAGTATGTACGTATATATGTTCCTATGTTAATGCATATTGTGTTCCCAACATTGCGAGAGATATTGTTCTAGCTTAAGTTTAGTAAGTATGTATAACTGACCACCGCGTGATGTTGTTGTTTTAAAAATTATCAAATTATTTATTTAATTTATCAAATTATTATTAACCAAGGCTATTTAATTTATCCATTAAATAAAATAAAATACAGTAAAATAAAATAAAATAAAATTAAATTAAATTAAATTAAATGAAATAAAAAAAATTAACTGAAGTAAAATAAAATAAAATAAAATAAAATTAAACAAAACAAATTAAAATAAAATTAAATTAAATTAAATTAAATTAAATAAAAAAAAATTAACTGAAGTAAAATAAAATAAAATAAAATAAAATAAAGTAAAGTAAAATAAAATCAAGTAAAGTAAAATAAAAAAAAATAAAATAAAGTAAACTAAAATAAAATAAAATTAAACTAAATTAAATGAAATAAAAAAAAATTTAATTAAATAAAATGAAATAAAAAAATGACTGAAGTGAAATAAAATTAAATAAACTAAAAAAAAATAAAATAAAATAAAATAAAATAAAATAAAATTAAATTATCATAATAACATAAAATAAAATAAGGAAAATAAAATAAAATAAAATAAAATAAAATTTAACTAAATTAAATTAAAATAAACTAAATGGAACCAAATTAAATTAAATTAAATGAAATTAGATTAAATTAAATGGAACTAAATTAAATTAAATTAAGTTAAATGAAATTAAATTTAATTATATGGAACTAAATTAAATGAAATTAAATTAAATTAAAATAAATTAAACTAAATGGAACAAAATTAAATTAAATTAAATTAATTTAAACTAAACTAAATTAAATTAAACAAAGTAAAATAAAATAAAATAAAATAAACAAAAAAATTATTTTAAATCCACACTGAAATGTTGTTTGTCTGTTCTAAGCAGGCTGAATCCCCGGTAGCTGACACAGTTGTGTGATAGCCTTACTTCGTGTAGTGCATGTTTTTTGAGGACCTTTTGCCTTCGTGCTGAGCAGTTTGGTTAATTTTGGAGCATTCTCTCAAGGAGTTCAGTTTAAAATGAACATGGACTATTCGCAATTCCTTCTGGGTTGTTCTGCGTATGCAGCTCATAAGCTTATGAAGTGCGATTGCTTTTATGTATTTAGGTAGTTGAGAACAAACAAAATATGATGATATGTGACATGTTGCTATGAATACCAAATATTGTTGGACCAAATACTCGTAGTCCACACAAAATTAATCACAAGTAAGCAAACTAAAACACAACCCAACCCCATTTATAGTCTTCTACAGCACTGTGCGTAAAAGTGTAATATAGACAGCATCTTACCGTTGTACGCACTTCATTGGGCTCTGTGTTCAGTCAAACATGGTCTTAACTCTGGGAAATAATACCCAGCGGCTTCGGTAACGGCTCGCGCGGTTTTTGGGACTGCCTAAATTAAGTATTTACCTCAGTAATATGCAACCTACCCCGGAGATTTGTTAGGTATCATAGTCGGCCCTACTCCTTCCGTTGACATTTACGGTATACTTGAATTGAAACCTTAATTGCTTAGCTTTCATTTTCTTCCAGAGTATCCAGATATTTACTGCTTTTATTTTACTCAAGACTGTTCTTAAATCTCCTTTTGCAAGCTCTCATTATTTTCGGCAAAATAACTTGTTATATCTTTTTTTCATTGCTGGTTTTTACAGTAGTTTCTCCAGACCGCTCGTATTGTCTTAAGTTTTTATTTTAAGCTGCGTTTTTCAATTGATCAACTTAACAAGAAACGTACGCAACGAATAAATTTACTTCTGGGCAACCATTACTTCCAATTCATAGAAAGAGCAAACTCAAGGGTCAATTTAAATTTTTGAGCCCGAAGGAGATTTAAACGAAATTGAGTTAACTTTTTTGCTGGGAAATCTTTGTTCTTCGAAGGAAATTAATTTAGAATGATTAGCAAAAACCTTTACCGATGATTCTCTTGGGTATAAGCGTTTGTTCGAAGCTCACATTTATAAGAATTAGAGCGGTAGAGCGAAATGGTTTGCTTTTGTATGTCTGCATGCTTGCCAGCGATATGTAGTCTACGTGAGCAATCGATGTGTAAAAGAAATATGGATGATGACATTTAGAAAGAACAAACGTTTCAGCTGTATCGAGTAGAAGTATTTGGCTCAAGGTCTCGCTGGAGCCTGAAGCAACTGTACACCAGGAAATTCGACTTTAAAAACTTATCTTTTCAGAGCGTAGAATTTCGCTATAGTCGTGTCGAGAATAGAGACGTCTTTGGATCTACAACTTTAGAGTCTAACAACCAAGGGTCTGCAGAGCTGCAAATAGTGACCGAATGATTAATGGTAAGCGGATCACAGAAGGTTTCAAGATCGGAATCAGTAAACAAAGGGCCGCCTTCTCAAAACTGGATAAAAAGGTGAAAAAGATGAGCAAGAAGTAGAAGAAATATTTCTATTGTTGTTCTTTTGTTCAGAGTCCAATTTATTCTCCGAAGCTTAACTGAAGTGTTACCGTTTGGAAGCAACCATCGGAAGTTACATTAATTTTTATACTTCCGTGCGTGTAGACCTTAAAGATCATAAACTTCATTCACAAATGCCTAAAAATGTGCTACACAAATGATAAACAAGGAAGCAAAAACAAATCACCACCCAAATCCTCAAATGTGCCTGACATTTCGTACCATTGCTCAGCATCCCCTTTCACTAGTCTAACCCACACAAAGTCCACTGAGGCTCCTGTCAACGCAGATAAATTCACTTTCAATACCTCTAAATAGCAGCATGCCATGGATTTGGGCATTTCTATGTGTGTGTGTGTGTGTGTGAGTATACCCTGCGCAAAATGCGATTAGTCTAGGATGACTCCGGGATGAGGTGCAAAGGACCATGCGCCTAATGCCAGTTCTGATCACTTTGCATGGGTTGAACTGTTACATTTGTTTGAGCATGTCCTATGGGGAGACCAATTGTACATATTTATACAAGAACAAGTACGATAGGACTAATCCACCTTCTATCCAAACGGGTACAAAACCATAGAAGTAAAAAGTTAAAAAACTCTTATAAGTATGCTACAAAAACTAAAATTGACTTTCGCGCCTATGAGTATACTACACAAATATAAATTTACTTATGTATATTGAATTATAGCCAACTGAAGACCAAAAAGATTAATCGCGGATCGCTCTCTTTAAAGATTAGTCACTCTATTTTTTGCAGGGTACTTTCTGCCAAGAACTGCCCTTCGCCATTTAATGTCACTGCATTGTCATGGCCATCGATAACTGGTGAGGTGCTGGGATTTATGTAGTGTTACTGTCCTCCCTCTTGCAGCTTCCGTTCGATAGTCAATAGTTTTGTTGTTGGAGTTAGCGCCATAAAATAGGCAATAGTGCAGGCTGATGACAGTTGGGTAGTATGATTAAATGAGCAAACGGTCACACACATAAGTCGTATTGCCTATGTGTATGAATTGCCAATGATTTCCATTTATAAACTACCCTGTAAAAAATCGTGTGACTAATCTCTAAAGAGAGCGGTCCGCGATAAATCTCTTTAGTCTGCAGTTGGCTATAATTGAAAATACATAAGTAAATTTTTAGTTGTGTAGCATACTCAGAGGCATGAAAGTCAATTTTAGTTTTTGTAACAGACTTATAGGAGTTAAAAGTACTCGGTTGGATAGAAAGTGGATTAGTCCTTTCGTACGCGTTCGGGTATAAATGGGTACAATTGGTCTCTCCATAGGACATGCTCAAACAAATGTGAACAGTTCAAGCCATGCAAAGTGATCAGAACTGGTATTAGTCAAATCTCCTTTGCGACTCATCCCGGAAGCATCCTAATCGCATTTTTTGCAGGGTATGTACCGGATTCCGCAAATCGCATTCGCTGAGATTCATGTGCGCCTCAAATCCTGCAATATTTAAATTAAGAAGTTCTGAATCTTATTAGTATGGATTTCAAACATGAAATACCGAATCTTATATGTGAAGGTTGCTTGGTTGCACTGCTGCCCGTACAGAAAAGACTCCCGAGATCAAGTAGCGCACTGAGCGCCAGTTTGATGCACTTTCCTTTAGATGCTGCCGGCATGTTATAAATGCCCAGAGTTGAAAGCCTAATAAAGTCAGTTATGGAGCCTATGGGTTCTTGACGGAAGGCTCTGAGAGTGGATTCATCATATGTATCTATACAGAGAGTCTATAAGAAAATTGTTGGTGCTGCTTTGAATGCGTATGAGGCAGAGAACAGAAGACCTGCTGGACAGGACCGACCAAGGAAAGAAACCTTTAGAATTACTGCCACGATGACGGGGCGCTGGCCACTGGGCCAACCCAGTAGCTGTGACGAAAAAGGGTGTAAATAACCATTTGCGCACCACCAGCTCTGACTCACATTAGGCTTGCAACTCTGGTCATTTATATAATGGAAACTTCGCGTTCCCTCGGGTTTCCGTTAGAAGAGCCTGATGACAATTTAGAGTGATCGAACCCATTGGGCAGAGCGAAGCACTGTTAACAACAACAACAACCCACAGGCTCTCTTCCGCTTCGAGGACAAGAGATGAATCGAAGAGACGAAGTGGCAGCGAGATCTTCAGCTGATTCAACATTCCAGCTCTGGTGTATATCGACAGTGATACTTCATCGCATACTCTGTCTCTCCGCCAGGAGGGAGGGAAACTGCAATTTAAATTTCATGTCGAAATTCAACATGGGCGTGTCATAGTCTATCGTTGAAGAAACCACACTAAGAATTCCGCGGAGGATAGTACTTTCACCATACTAACTCGAGTTCCACAGCTCGATTGCCGTGGTCTTGCTCTGGAAAAATCCGTAGTTTCACGATGATTAAGGATAACGTTCAGGGAGTCAGTTAGATACAACCTTGGCGATCCAGTCACCCCTCCAACGTCCGTGCGTACTTAGATTTACGACGATATGCTCTACTTTATACAGCGACCTCTCTGTTCCACAGTTATCTAATGTCTCATACTTGCGACGAATTGATAGAATTTACCCCTGACTTTAAAAAGCGCTGGGCTGTTGGAGACTCGTTCTGGACTGCGCTGAAAATATGGCAGTATTTGTATTTATTTAAGAGATTTTTGATATAAATTGGACCTGACTTAGCTGCTTATTTTAACAAGAAAGTATAGGGTTTCTAATGGCGGCAGGGCACGTTTCTTCCTTCGAACGTAGTTATTCAATGGTCTCCACATTCGACCCCATAGGCAACGCAGAATGGAACTACAGTATATAGGCGTGGAATAAGGCTTATGGAAGCCGCTTCCTTATTTATTTCGCAATCCACCCACATTAATATGCCCTTAAGCCTAGCAAACACAATTTTAACCCATTTAGATAATCTCATTTCAACAGAAACTTTTGTTAGTAAACTAGTATTTCTCTCTGCCTACTTTGAGGTTTAACTCTAGGGCTGCTTCACTTAACTAACCATTGCATATTTCCAGGCTCACATAAATAAACTCTTTTGAATTGCGGCGTTCGAATTTGATCAGATTCCAGAATACGCCTCTGTTTTTTTTCATCGCATTTAACCAGTCAACTGCGACTAATATGTCTCTATCAGATAACATAACGATAACTGATGTTATGCTGTACTGCGCTGCAGTGATTGTTTTGTTTTCGGGCACAACAGAAATTGTTTTAGAGAAAGGAAATTTGCGTGCAATCAAGAATGAAGAAATATTTTCGCTTTTCGTAGACTTCAAATAAATGTGGGTATTTGGTTTGGATTTTTTGTATGTATGTTTTTGTGTGGGACAAGTAATTGAATCATCACAAATTGGTGAAAACCATTATTTGTACGCAATAATGACATTAAGAATTTTGTAAAGAGAATTAAAATCAGTCTAGTATTTAACTAGTTGCAACTTTTATGGACATTTTAACCCATTATTCTATCAACGCAGTTTTCGCAACCTCGAGGAGAACGAGCCTGTATAGGCTACAAAGAACATATGCAGGATGCATCCACATTCTAGTGGTGGTGTTAAGAGACTAGTTAAGCTCCCTTTTTTCTACCAGGACAAGACAGCACAATAACGCAGTTGGCACTGATGGTTTGACTGCTGAGCTATTCAAACACGGAGGCGAAGAGCTGGTAAGGCGCATGTATCAGCTTCTATGCAGAATATGGTCGGATGAATGCATGCCTGAAGAGTGGAATCTAAGTGTTCTCTGCCCAATCCACAAGAAGGGCGATCCTGCAAACTGCTCCAACTATCGCATATAAGGTCCCATCAAGCGTACTGTGCGAAAGACTGAAGCCTGATGTGAACAGACTGATTGAACCTTCTCAGTGTGGCTTCAGACCGGGTAAATCCACCATCGACCAGATTTTTACTATACGCCAAATCTTGATAAAAACCCGTGAGAAAAGAATCGATCACATCATCTCTTTGTTGATTTTAAAGCCGCTTTCGGTAGCGCGAAAAGGAGCTGCCTATATGCCGCTAGGTCTGAATTTGGTTTCCCCGCACAACTTATACGGCTATGTAAAATTACCTTAAGCAACACCGCCAGCTCGGTCAGAATTGGGAAGGACCTCTCCGAGCTGTTCGAAACTAAACGAGGTTACAGACCGGGTGACCCCCTATAGTGCGATTTCTTTAATTTAATGCTGGAGAAAATAATACAAGCTGCAGAACTTAACCGCGCTGGAACAATATTTTATAAAAGCGTGCAACTGTTGGCATATGCTGACTATATTGATATCATTGGCCTTAACAACCTCGCCGTAACTTCTGCTTACTCTAAGTTAGAAAAAGAAGCGGAGAAAATGGGATTGGTGGTGAACGAGGGCAAAACAAAGTACCTTCTGTCATCATGCAAAGAGTCAACGCATTCGCGCCTTGGCAACCAAGCCACTGTTGGCAGAAATAATTTCGAAATAGTAGAGGGCTTCGTTTACCTGGGAACCAGCATTAACACCAACAATGATGTTAGCCTAGAAATCCGACGAAGAATTACTCTTGCAAACAATTGCTACTTCGGACTGAGTAGGCAATTGAAAAGTAAAGTCTGGTCTCGACGAACGAAAATAACACTTTATAAGTCACTCATCGCACCCGTCGTGCGATATGGTGCAGAAGCGTGGACACTAACAAAATCTGATGAGGCGGCTCTGGGAGTATTCGAGAGAAAGGTTCTTCGAAAGATTTGTGGACATCTACGCGTTGGCGACGGCGAGTACCGAAGAAGATTTAATGATGAGCTGTACGATCTTTACGCAGACGCCTTCGCTGGCTAGGCCACGTTGTGCTCTGAGCGAAGATGCTCCAGCCCAGAAGGTATTCTTATCGGCACACGCCGGGGGAAGCAGAGGAAGAGAAAGACCACCACTCAGATAGAAGGACCAAGTGGAGACGGATTTGCGCACGCGCGGTGTTGGACGGTCAAAATCGCCCATGCGGTTAGATGACCATTTAAAGAAAGAAAGAGAAGATAGCACTATTGCGGATTGCTTGTCGTAGACGCACAAATTTCAAGACGATGGCTAAATCTGAAACAAAATAAATCTGCAGTAAAGGTAAGGATCAAAATTGAATGATGGTTGTACTGGAACTTTGAATCGAACTACTGGAAATTGAAATTAAGGGTTAGGTACCCCACCAACTTTCAAACGCAAACCAATACAATAGAAGTTTTCTTTGAATAATGCCTTCAGTGAGCTTTATCCTCAAGAAGGTTCTAAATTAGGACGGACAGATAAACAGCTCTGCAAGTCTTTCGGTCTTATACAACTTTTTCGAAAGTTCTTGACCAATGTATAGGACATAATCGAAACATTAATTTTAGAAACTCTCTTTAGTCTCTTCCTAAAAAAGTCTTGGGAAACAGGGATTTTCAGTGGGTTTGAGTATGCTCTAGAAGACGGCGCTCACAGGGGGAGATTTAAAAGATTTGAGAGAGATATATAAAAATATTAAATGTCCTTTTACAATGTTATTTTAAGATATATCCGTCAGCCAAACACACCACGTTTCACAGCTCTTGCTCAAATCTAGCCAATTCTATCTTACATTATAAAATTTAATTTTTTATCAGGGCAAAAGGGCATATAAACTTAACCGATTTTTTAAATTTAAACGGGGTATTGTTCAGGAGCTAAAAAGCAAGAGATTGTCGACGCGTTTTTTTTTTAATTTTTTGTCTAAAAAAATGGCACTGTGCAACAAAATTACAAAATTTTTAAACTGTTCTACAGATTCGAGACCATATAAAGCATACAATAACTGCATACTCAAAATTTCCACCACCCCCCCTCTGGTGGTTTTGAACCTCACGAGACCACTGTGGGCCGATAGCCCATGTTGCTAGTAGCCTTTTTATGTACTATAATTATTTATAATTATATTTCAAACAAAAAAATACCTAATAAAAAAAAAAAGTAATTTTACAGAGAACGCTCAAGCAGCCATCTCTCTAAAATTCGTCACCTTGGTAACTCCCAGCGTCGCGAACTTAAAACTTGAATGTTTTTGTAGTACTTAATATTAGTACGTGTTATGACCCAAAACTCATCATCTGCTAATACCTATACACCCTCAAACTGGATGTAATCCTTTCGGACTCAGCTGCAAACTTCCAAATACACAAGAAAACGTGACGGTATATTCCAATTTTCAATGCAGACAGTGGGCAAGGTTTGCGTATGAACTTTCGCCCCCTTCCCAAAATTTAGGGGTTGGCATAGAACTTGTTTAGAAATGTATGTGATTACATATTAACATGGAAAAGTCAAAAATTACGCTTCATATGTCAATAATTTTCAGCTTTTTTGGTTTTTTTTTCATCTCAGCTAGATTTACTTTTTATCAGCTGATGTCCTTATACAACTACAGTGATTATTTTTTACCCTTTACTATTCAAAGAAGCATGTTATTGGTTGCGTTGTGAACAAATCCATCACAAAACACGTAAGGTAGTATATGCATTTGTTCAACCGAATATTATATACTCAGCTGTTGGCGCTGGTAACAAAGTTGGAGTTAATTTTTCATTGATATTAAAGTGTATCAGGTGGCTAGTGGTACAAATAAAAGGTAGACCGGTGGCTTCGGTTGCTCAAAATCGAATGTCTCGTTTCGAATGTCTCGAATGGCTCTTACTCGCTAACCTTAATCGCTACTTTAGTACTCCGAAACTTAATCTTTTACTATTACATACTACTTCACCAATTCAAACTTTCAAAACTATCCTTATAAGCTACACGGGACAAATTCAATTAATTCACCAATTATATGCGCCAAAGATGTTCTAATTTACCTTAAAACCTTAAAAGAATCTTTTAAATACGGTCCTGATAGGATTCCTACATGTTTCTTGAAAAAGTGTGCGAACCATATTTACCAACCCCTTACCAATTTGTTCAATCTATCACTAAAGTGTGGTGTTTTTCCAACTGCGTGGAAAGAATCGTTTCTTCTACCGCTGCATAAAAGCGGGAGTAGGTCTTCTATAGAGAACTATCGTGGCATCGCAAAGCTTTCTGCCATCCCAAAATTGTTTGAAGCTATTGTTACAAATCAACTTACGGGTCCGATCTCTACTTTGATAGCTGACTGCCAACACGGGTTCAGTAAGGGAAAGTCCACAGTTACGAATTTACTTGAGTTTACCAAATCTCAAATTTAGAAAAAAAACGCACACCCAAAAAAATAATTTTCGAGACTGTGAAACTTAATTTTTTTGACTTTTTCGACTTTGATTTTTAAGGTTTTTTTCGGGACTTACTAAAAAAATTTTCGTTTGATTATAAAATTTTCATGTTCGCTAAAAACGTCGGCGATAACAGTTTTTAAAAAAAAATAAATAATATATAAAAATTTACCCTTTCGCCATTTTCTTTAAGGGGTTTTCAGCATACATGCAAAAATGTTTTCGATGAAAACGAATTTGTCTCATATTTCCTGTCCCACTTAAAATTATGCGCTAAAAACGTTGGCGATAACGGTTTTCTGAAAAAAAATTTATTTTCGGGCTTTGGGACTTGTTTTGGTCGAAAAATCGACTTTACAATACAATTTAATCGAGATAATAGAAAATTCATTAATAATTTTCGATCGAATTTTGGGTAACTTCCGGGTGAGATTGAGACTTGAAACCTTAGTCTCACTTTAGAACCCGATGACAATGCAATATTTCATCGAAAAAGTCATGCTATATAGAAAATTCGTTTGACATTAGGAATTTTGTAAAAAATTTTAGCCAACTTCCCGGTGACCTACAGACTTGAAACCTTATGTAGGGTTCAGAACCCAGTGACAATGGACTATTTGTGGTGAACAGATCGATATTTTCATTTATATTCATTTTGCGACCAATCGTTACAAGTGAATCATAACTCAAGTTTTCTTCGAGTTTGACTTTGTCTGTAAATGGTCGGTGACCGCGCCCATTTAAGACATTTTTGGTTTTTTCTGCATTGCTACTCACAACACAGTTTAAAGGTGAAATTAAAATTGATATAAAACTATTTTTCAGGAAGATATTGCTAATTATATTAAACTATAATCCTTTTACAAATCTTGAATATAAAAGTGGCCGTGGTGCTTAACCGATTTTGTCTATGTTACATTAGAACTTAGCGGGTGGCAATATCTTAAACGGGTTTGTTTTATTAAAAAAATTTTCTGCGTTATTGAAAAATGGTCGGTGCCACGCCTAATTGAGGGTATTATAAATGTAATACTTTTTCACTGAATAATAGCTTTTTGTGTGTTTCAATAATTATTCGATATAAGAGGTGTGTTCAAAAAGTATCGCGAATTTTGTGTTTTTTCAAAAATTATTTATTTATTCATGAATATATATTTTGTCCTCTTCAAAGTAATCCCCATGAGATATTATACACTTGTGCCAACGGTTTTTCCAATCTTCGAAGTACTTCAAAAAATCATTTTTTTTGTATCTTGTTCAGCTCCTCCTTCGATGCCGTCTTTATCTCGTCAAGAGAAGCGTAACGTCGTCCTTTCATGGGCCTCTTCAGTTTAGGGAACAAGAAAAAGTCACAGGGGGCCAGATCTGGGGAATACGGTGGCTGCGGCATCATTAGTGTGTTGTTTTTGGCCAAAAAGTCGCGCACAAGCAACGATGCGTAAGCAGGGGCGTTATCGTGGTGCAAAAGCCAATTTTTGTTCTTCTTTGCACATCTTCTCGGCCTTCTGAGAACATTTTGTACCACCGATTAACGTTGCTTCGGTCCAAGGTAGCTTCTCCGTATGCCACAGTCAACATTCGGAATGCATCCGCGCACTTAATTTCGTTTTTCACACAAAATTTTATACATTTTTTTGAGTAGGTAAAAATCGAAGACGATCCAAAACACGTGCAAGCAAAGCAGCTGTCAACAATTAACTGAACATTCAAAATGGCCGAGCTTGTCGGCATAAGGGAGAGACATGAGTACCAACATAACGCCACAAAAAATTCGAAATTCGAATATACGTAACCAGCGAAAATTCAAAATTCGCGATACTTTTTGAACACACCTCGTATAAAAAGTGGAAGTGTCAAAATTCGTTTTCGCCCATTTTAAACAGCGTTAGCAGATGAAGGCCAGTGAATCTGCATACCGAATCTCAATAAGATGTTCAAAAAGTTTACTCAAGTTAACTCACACACAGGCTGACCGACGAATCGCAATGGGTTGCTCAATTTCTAGTTTATATGTACCGTTAATCGCGTAAAGTTCAGCTGAGTATAAAAAGAAGAGAGAACTGCGACAACCTTACGCCACATTCCACCCAGTGCATGCAAGCTTCAATCCTTTAACACTGCTGTGTATGTAATAGCTTCAATTCAGTTCAGTTTACTGGTTGACACTTGTTGTTACAAATGTCACAATTGACATTTAACTTGCACAGACATTTACTTGTCGAAATGAATATTTTAGTAGAGAAAAAATTGCAATTGACAGGAGTGAGAATGAAAATGTTTTGCGAGTTTTGTATTGGAAATTTGTTGGACACTCTTTACTTCTAAAATTGCTCAGATGAATATTTTCATTACTGTTGCTATTGTTGTTGCGACAACAGCTGCAAAATTTCACAGCATTTTATTTCATCATCAAACGATTCAATTATTTATGTTTAAATGCGAAAGAGACGGATAATAGATAAATATTTCTGGTGGAAAGAAAGTAGTCAGTGTGATGAGAAAGAATATTGCAGTAAGTTGAACTTCTCTATAAGAACCCTGCAAAAAATGCGAGTAGTCTAGGATGTATTCGGTATGAGTCGCAAGGATGATGTTAGTAATGCCAGTTCTGAGCACTTTATATGCATTGAGCTACTCACATTTATTTGAGCATGTCCTATGGAGAGACCAATTGCATAATTTATACCTGAACGGGTGCGAAAGGACTAATTCACTTTCTACCCAAACGGGTAATTTTAACTCCTATAAATATGCTACAAAAACCGAAATTGACTTACACCCCTATGAGCATGCTACACAAATTAGGATTTACTTATGTATATGGAATTATAGCCAAATGTAGACTAAGGCCCGGTTTTTCAGTACAAGTTTAACTCAATTTGTCAGTTAAACTAAGCTTAAACTTCTTGCGCAGTTTTTCAGTCAACTTTAAACGAAGTTTAAACGTAGTTTAAGCGGTCAATTCGGCAGGGTTAAACTCTAGTTAACCTGTCAGCTGTTTTGCATATTTGATGGTTTTGGTTGTGAAACAATAAGCTGAACGCAATTAAGAAATGACGATATTTTTATATATAATTAAATACTGGATATATCATCTGACGAAAGTGATTATAGTGATGCAGAAATTGGCGAAATGCTAACTATTACAATACTGAGGAGAAGCAATGGCGTTGAATATGTATACAAATATTATCTGTTGCCGTATCTAGATAAAGAAAAAACCAATGTTGCCGTATAAAAAGCAAATATTAAAAGCGGCCTTAAACTCACACTGAAAAACCGCTCTGCAGTTTAACTGGAGTTTAAATTTGTGCCGAGTTTAAGCAAACTAAGTTTAAACTGAGCTTAACCAAGGACTGAAAAACCGGGCCTAAAGGGATCATTCGCAGATCGCTCTCTTTCGAGATTAATCACACGATTTTTTGCAGGGAGAGGTTTGTCTTGTGCAGTGGTATCCAATGGAATTCCTCCACGGCCCCACGGCAGGACCGGAAAATCAACTGCCTCTTGCTGTGACATCCTGTAGCGGACGTGTGGCTCAGTAATCTGAATTGTTTTGTTTTTAGTCCTGAAAATCAAGAGAGTACGTGGCTAATTTACTCATCTGTCTACTGATGTCTATTTTCAAATGTCGTCTTTGGAGCATTCTAGAAATCTCCTTCATAATACCTACCTATTATTACCTCTTTATGGATTAAAACCTTTGACAAGAATTATTGCGCTTGATCTTTCAACTTTTAAATTAATGTCTAGACTTTTTATATTCTTAAAACCTCTTCACATTCCTACTTAGGTTGCAGAGTCTAGCTAAACTAGACAGATCTATGTATCTGACCGATTAAGCTAACTAAAGCGGTAACCTATACCATGGAAATTTAAACCACTCTGGCTCAGCTTCGGCCGAAATGTCCAAACTAAATCCTGAGATTCAAAATGTATGGCCGCCTTTCAAAATCATTTATTCACATATTCGAATTCAGCACCTCAAAGTCTGTCCGAAATTGCATTTTCAATTTAAAAGAGTATTTAGTTTGCTTTCTACCCGTTTCAGGGACCCTCTTCCAATAAAGAATGCGGTCGATTACATATCTATCTCGATATTGGTTCTTTGGAAAGTACGCAGGAAGCTGAACCTTTGTCTGCCGACGAGCACCACATATCAAGCTTGATTTCTCGTTGTTCTCTGGGGAACAGCCAGGTGGTTTTGTGGAGTTTGTTTGTGAAATCTAGTACACCAATACCTCGCTTTGCGTCGTAGTTACGTTCCAAAAAAACACGACGCAAACTGAAACGACGCAAAGTGAATTTTGATTTTCTATAGAAAACAATGAAAAGATCGAAGATAGGTTACAGGGTTACGAAAATGCTACTTAAAAAAAAGGAACAAAGTAAATGTTTAAAAACGGAAGTAATATAAAATTTTATTGCACACAAATTCAGTTAAAACAAAATAAAATATTCAATCAATTTATAGAAACCAAACTAAAATTAATCATCGTAAGTCGGCTTTTCTTCATAAAAAATTGGTTCAAAGTTGTCTGAACAGCTTTTTTTTCAAGTTAAGATACATTTCTTTGTAGCAATTGATATTTGTAGCTACCGCCTGGGACACTTTTAGACTCCTTACGCTGTCAGGATAATTTTTTAAAAAATTCTCGACCCCAAAACAACGCAACTTCGAAAATCTAACGACGCACAGTGAGAATTGGTACTAATTCATCAGCGACGCAACTTCGAAACGACGCAAAACGAAACGACGCAAAGCGAGGTATTGGTGTACTACAGATAAAAGATTTCGGGACATACAAAGCCCAGCTGTCGTAAAAACGACACGATTTTGTAGCAATTGCAGCGTCCGATAATATTCAAATTGGAATTGTTTAACCATCGATAATTTTGATAGTCAAAAACAAAGCATTTACACCTCTTCCACCCGTCGAAATCAACTTGAATACGTAGGCATGGAAACATAATAAGAGGACTCATTTAACCTTACAAATGCCTTAAAAAGCGTGTAAACGCATAATTTTATCAAGTTTATGTCACTTTTGATGTAAGTTTACGAGCTTAATGTTGTTTATAAGCTTAGTATGACAATTGGCCATTAACGGGTCAATTCTGAGCGTATCCGGAAATTTTGTACCTGGAAGATTCTCTAACCGAAAATCATAACCGTTGGCAATACAGTTCATGTAACCGCGATTCTAGCATGCATGGAAACGCTGTCGAAAACAAACAATGAGCAAAATAGAAAAAAAGCAAACGCTAACGAAACTTTGTGTAAAAAAAGAGCTTATATTGTTTATTAATTCTTGTGAACTAACTAGTATGTGTACAAAATTTTCGGGTATTTTCTATCCACAAAAATATTTACAAAACACGTGCAATTTTTCGCGGTTACGCGACGTTACCACCTATTTTTGGTGGTTACGAAATTGAACTGTAACTTAAGCCGGCAGAATACCAAACGGGTGTAAATGTTTCCAAATGATTTATTTGCCGGTAAAGCAAATGTTGTTACCACACTAGAATTAGGGCGTAAGAGTTGAAAGCCTGGGACATATTCTAAAAAAAACATTTCGCTTCTTGACAATTTTTTAAAAATCTAAAATGGTATTTCTAGAGCATTTCGTTAATATATCAGGCTCTTCACATATGCCAGAATTTTAAATAACTTTAAAAAAAATCGCCTTAGTAAACCGCCCTATTTGCAAAAGTTATCAAACATATATAAAGAAGAAAAGCACAAAGTATTTAGACAGATTAGATCATCATTCACAATGGTACCTTAACGGAATGAAAAGTCACCCTTGCATCTGATAGTTGAGTATGAAACTAAGAAGACAACCAAATCTACCCCAGTTAAGAACGTTATAGTATATGACATTTTAAATGCACCATTAACATGATTTATGCGCATTTAATTTTGTCATAAATTTCATTCAGTAACTGGATAATGTAGAAACAGTGACTGTTAGTACGTATGTCTGATTCCTCATTCAATCGCTCATTTATTCATACAGTCTCTCACATAAATAAGTATACACCCCTTTTTGGCAATTCTCACCAATATTGCCTTCAGCAAATTCATTTTAACTAATTTCCTATAAGAAAGTTTGTCACGGTCTAATACATAAACAATAAATTATATTTTAGGAATATATGAAAAATTCGCAAATTGCATTACATTTTTTGTGAGTGTCATTTTTTTATATGGAAAACAACAATTAAGCTCTTTAGAAAAGAAATTGCCAAAAATCAGCAAAAATTTCTTGCAGACTTAAGACTTACAACTTATGATGCTGAAAATTAACTGGCTGCAAATCTGTGTACTCAAAAAAAATCTTAAAATTCTGAGAAAAAATTTTAAATTTCCATGAAAATTCGTCGAATTTTTGCGAATTTTTCATACATTTTTAAATTATAATTTATGTATTAGATCCTGACAAACTTTCTAATAAGAAATTAGGTAAAATAAATTTTCTTAAACCCAAATTGGTGAGAATTGCCAAAAGTGGTGTATACTTATTTATGTGAGAGAGTGTATATACAACTCAGTTTAATGTGCTCTTAAATTCCTTTTAGCACATTTTGCCTTCTTTTATATTCATTCATAAATTTTACTTTTTAAATAACCATAAAGTGCATAATCGAAATAGTATTAAATCAACCACCAACTATGAGATCATGTTAAATGAATAAATAAGCTCTGCCTGGAAGCAGTGATGAAGACTTTGGGGTCTTTGCAGGTTGGCTGCATTAAAAAGTTCCACTTACAGCCGATTAAATCACTATAAAATGAAATTAGAGTCAACATAAAAGAGTAAAGCCGCCAATTGGTTGTTGTTTAATAGCGGGAATGGTCGTTTCAACGCATTTTGTCCAATGTAAAATGTCAAAAGAGTAGTTTGCAGCGCCGAACAACAATGGCTTATCATCAACAAAGAAGTAAAAACGACGCGATACTAATTTCCAAAAATGGGTGAATGAAAGTTTTCCATAATTGAAATCAGTTGTAGTTGTCATAAAAGCATTGAGAAGTAATGCTAAAAATGTAGCAATGCTTTGTAAGCCGTTTTTGTGAAGAAACAGGTAATTTAACCGATGTCTGAATTCGGTTGGAAGCAAAAATTATTTCTATAATTGTGAAGTGTTGGTTGTTCTCCGAATCAAAGCCACAATACCAAGTACATTTATAAATCTGTTAGCAGATGCGTCAGATGTTATTCCGCAGATTTGATAAATAATGGTCTCTCTCCCTCGTCATTTCTCTTTTTTACTTCTTCTGCCTCTATATTTCTGGCAACTTCCCCTTCCGCTACCTTTTCGTGTACCAAATCGTCTTTCTTTACTTCTACTTTGTCCTTTCACCATCCCTTATATTCTTCTACTTCCAATTGATCTACCTCCTCACCTCCCTTTCTTTTTATATCCAGCGTGTACTATTACACAGGGTATTATAGTTTTGGTCATATAACGGTGGTTTGTAACTGTACAAAATAATTGAGATAGATATGGAGTTCTATATATCAAAGCTCTTAGAATGAACAGAGGGATTCATTAAGACGTGTTCGTCCCTCCGTCCGTGGACACGATAATTTGAGTGAAAATTTAGATATTTGAATGAAATTTGGCACACAGGTTGCTTTCTGGCCAAGGTAGGTTGCTATTTGAAATGGGCGAAATCGAACCATAACCACGCCCGTTCTTCGATATCGAAAATTTCGAAAAACGTATAAAATGCGTTAATTCAAAAATGAAAGCAGCTACAATGATGAAATTTGCTAGATTTATTAACTTGGTTTTCCCAGTGACGATTTCATCAAAGTTTTGGAAAGGGAGCGTGGCACCGCCCACATACGAGTATGAGTAAAGCAATTTTAAAATTTTGACTCTTAATAACTTCAGAACCGTTTACGCTAATATAGCGAAGCATACTATTGTGATAAATGCACCCATAGAAAATAAGCGAAATCGCTCCTAGACCAAGAATACTTTTTCATAAAAGTTATATGGAAAGGAGGTAAAAATATTGAACTGCCCATATCTAATTAACTGATACAGGTATAATAATATAATTTGGTACTTAAATCAATTTTCTTATTCTTTATGTGGTTCTTGCAAAATTTTGGAAAGTGGGGGTGGCACCACCCAATAAGTCAAGCAAATTTCAAATTCGACTGTTGATAACTTCAGAACGGTGTAAGATAGAATTACGAAACTTTATACTATAGACATGTAGAGCACGTCCACGGAAAATAAACAAAATCGGTGGACGACCAAACCCACTTTTGAACCAAAGTTGTCTAAAAGAGAGGTAGGAAACCGGAACATGCCATATCTCCTTCACTGATGCAGATAGAATGCTAGAATTTCGTAGTTACAATAATCTGACGATCTTATTAATGATCTTTTTTTTAATTTTAGAAAATTGGCGTGGTACCACCCACATATAAATGAACAAAATGTCAAATTTCAGCTATTATTAACTTCAGAACCGTGTTAAATAAAATTACGAAACATGATGCGAGGTATGCTATCTACGCTTTTCAAAATACAATATAGCCAATGCTGGAACCAGTGAATCCAAGAATCTGCTGTGAAAATTCATAAAGATCGGTTAAGTATTTTGGACGCCAGACACAAAGGCACACATTCATTTTTATTTATAAGATTGCCCACCTGGTAGCAGAAAAAGTTTGAAACCCCTATAGGTCATAACTCCACAACAATTTAGCAATTTACCATGCCCACTTTTACACAGCGAACTTAGACTTTCCTACTTGTTTTTAGTTTATTTTTAACTGTTCCGATTATTCTTCTTCCTCTTAATCTTGCACAAGGTTTGCAGACTTATTAATAATCCAAATATATTTTACAATGGGATTTTTTTTGCGGTATCACCTATCGTGTTAATTGCACAAAACAGCCTTATGTCCAAGTCTGCAGCATGCACTCGTCTGGCCTAATTTTGCAAGTCCTCACTTTCGGTTCGGTTGGTTTATCAAGTTATTCTTTATTCAGGCAGAAAGAGGGGTACTACCTAGATAACCTAACCCCTATACCGCAGGCAGCGCCTGTACTTAAAATGGTTAAGAAGTTTTTCATCGTCCCAGTGTTCTTACTCAAAGTATCCCAAAAGTGTCCTACTTCACTGCTCCGAGGCGATAGTGGGATCTCGTCGAGTATACACATCAAGGCTGCTAAGAAAACTTTGAAAATAAAGGGCCAAATAACCATACTTTCGCGGTTATGCCTTTAGAAGTCGCCAAGGTATTTTATTATTAATTAGTTCTATCTCTGTATAAGTAATGAAGTATGCCCATCCAACGTAGGCTCGACTAACACACACCTATAAAGTTTACATTAACTACCTTGGCTTTTTGCCTTCTGAACGCCTAAAAATATGCTTCCTTAATTTTACCGTTATATCTACTTAACTTATTTTCGCTCTTTTTTACCATTAGCTTGCTATACATTTTGGTGTAAATTTTGTTGCTTTTGTGTGTCTAACAATGTGTTTTGTTTGCGAGTTTTGTGGCTGTTCTGAGGTTGTTTCAAATAGTTTTCTTTATTCCTAACAAAATTTTGCACCTTGAAGTAATTTGCACCTTGTAAAACTTTCGCCATTGTGCAAATGAGAGAGAAAAGAATGTTTGCTATAAATGATAATTTTACTGCTTTGATTGTTGTTGTTTTGTAAGCTGCTTCATGCGCTTTAGCTTTATGCGCTGCTATGAAAAGCTAAATTAGTTGTGTAATTTTCTGGTCAAAGGTGTAAATGGAGGGCATTTTTGTGGCGAGAAAAGGTAAAGGAATGAGCAAAAACTTGAGAAGTCTTTGGTAGACAAAGAATTAAGAACAATAAAAGAAAATATATAGAAGAATTTGGTACACAAATAGAAGTAAATGTTCATTTCTTATTACTACTTGACTTTTTTTTTGGGGCCGCCATTTCCTATTACATTTAAGAAATTGTACTCTCTTCCCTCTCCTTTTAGCGGTTCTTTTTCATTTATGCCTACATCTTCCTTTTTATTTCTACTTTTTTTCCCCTACACCATCACACTGTTACTCTTCTCTACCCTCTTTTCCTCTAACAAATCCTCTACTTCTCAAATTTCTATTCCTACCCCACTTCTTTTCGCTTTCCCTCTGCAAGCAATAACTTTTTTTTGGTCTCGGTATTTTTTGCTTTTTCCAATGTTTTTTTGATACATAAAACACAAAAAAGAATAGGCGTGGCACCGTCCACTTTTCCAAAAAAATATATATAGCCTGTGTCCACCATACTCCTGAACCTATCGTGAAAGTTTAATAGAGTACGACAATTAACATTGGACATTAATGAAGCACACACAAACCAGACAACTAAGTGGGGCGTGGCACAGCCCACTTTTCCAAAATTATGTAAATCTTAACTAAAGGATACATATATCAAAATATCATTTACTTACATCAAATGCATTTAGAGTCATGACAAACTGCAATTTTATATAGCCTGGGGGCTTGGCAAAGCACACTGTTCCAGAACTATATAGCCTATGCTATAACTAGTGAACCCAAGTATATACTGTGAAAATTTCATGACGATCGGTTGAGTATTTTGAACGCCTATAAGAGACACACAGATGCACATTCATTTTTATTTATAAGATAAAACTTTAAAAGTCCAATGAAATAGTTATAGCTATTATTGTTATAAAAATAAAGGGTTTTAAAATTTGTCTCTCTGTCTGTATGTTAGTTCGCTGCTCACCCAAAAACCGCTGCGTAGAATTGAATGGAATTTTGACGGTTGTATTGCTAGCCATCCACCCTCTTTCCGTAAGGCAAAAGAAGGTTGCTAAATAAAAGGTGAGAAGCATCGTATTCGTAAATCAATCATCAGGTGTCACGTCATCACACTTTTTTGCTTTTAGTCGATTATTATGCCAGGCATATTCTAACAGCTTAAAATGCAGGCGTGGAAAAAGATGAATACGATCTAGTTAACCCATATTCATTCCAGGGACTTAACTCTGTTCCGTCAATAAATATATACAGTGGCGGACATAAGTGTACATACAGTCGTTTTCTGTGATCTTCACAAATTTTGGCCTTAGTAAAATTATTTTAACAAAGCTTGAGTAAAACATGTGTCAAAGTCTAATACAAAAACTATAAATTTTGTTTTTAAAATGTACACAAAATTAGTAAAAATTCAAAGAAATTTTACTAAAATTTTGATTTTTTTCCAGCATTTTTTGAATTTTTTGTTGCTCATTGAATTTTAGTAAAGTAAGGTGTTAATCTTAAGTTAGTAACAGATATCGCTGATTTTTGTAAATTTGTTTCCGACGAGCTAAAGTATTTTCTTTCATACAAAAAAATTTGCGTTCATAAACTTGTATGAAGGAAAATACAGAAGCCTTCACGAAAAAAAGTTGTCAAAAATCAGGGAAATGTGTCACGAACTTAAGATTAAAACCTTATTGTACAAAAATTCAATGGGCTACAAAAGTGCATACTTCAAAAAATTCTAAAAATTCTGGAAAAAAAAATTCAAAATTTTAGTAAAATTTCTTTGAATTGCCACTAATTTTTAAAACAAAATTTATAGTTGTTGTATTAGACTTTGACACATGTTTTTACTCAAGCTTTGTTAAAATAATTTTATTAAGGCCAAAATTTGTGAAAATCGCAGAAAACGACCGTATGTACACTTATGTCCACCACTGTAGTTTTATATTATCTGATGATGCTAGTAATTGAGCCTTTCAAATTTATTTTTTGGGCAAAGTTCTAGTTTCGTTAATGTTTTTGATAATTATTTGGTTAAGAATATATTCTTTAACCCTACAATCCAGGAGGAGGTCACCGTGTATTGTCATTTATGGAACCCATCACTAATACGAGTAGATTCCGTTTTAAGCACATCCGATTTGAATTGACTTCAAAACAACCATTCTAAGAGGAAGTGTTATCCACAAAGGTTTAAAAGGTAAAACAATATTTAGTTGAATTTATGGTTACGTCTTTAAGTCCTAACAGAACTGCCCTTGCTGCCATGATGGGGAAAAAGGTAAGGAGTTCTCATATTATCTTTACTACTATGTATTAAAAATAAACGTATGGCGCGATATACAGCAAGTATATCATCCCCGAAGAGATTTTTGCGCCAAGCTTCTCTGCTTTGAATTTCTTCCTACAAATTCGGAGGACATACAGTTTTTTGCTGGCTCCGAACGGCATCTGCAAGGCAGCTGAATTTTTGCTGAGAAGCATTCCATCACAGAAATACACTCAAAGAGTTTGCAAACCGCTGGAGCGGGGCGACACCATTGATGTTACGATTTCACCTGTTCCACTACTCGAACCTTGGACTTAAGGTGTGGTAGGCCAACAATCCGAATAAAGCTGGTTCAAATTACTTAAACCATTCAACCTTTTAAAGTCTAATAAAGGGATTAGAGTCAAAGATAATGTTATATCCAGGATAAGTTAATAAATGCATTTAGCATCCTTTTCTTAAATTTTATCTCCCATATGAGGTAATTCCAAACAACCGCTTGTGTTTCCAATTCCTGAAAGCAATAAGTAATGAACGAACATTTATTGATAATGACTAACAATTTCTCATATTGCGCTCAAAGAAACCAGTCAGCCAGCCAACCGTTCAATATGATGCATATGCCTACAAGTAAATCACTATGTTACATCCTCACAAACTTAACATTCCTTTGGCAGAACAAGCATAAAAACCTACATACTACGTAATATGTTTAGTGCTCTAAGTTATCGTATACAATTTGCACCAGCTGTGAGCTTCGACATGAGCTCTAACTCAAACAACAAGCTGACAGGCAGCGGGTCACACAACCAAAGTGGAAATGAGTTTACTGTTACGAGTAGTTTCAGTGATAGCATCTACCACCCTCACGGCTAAGCTAGTAAGCTTTGTTGTAATATTTTTGTGAATTTCTTTACTTTAAAAGTCACGTCGTACAGGCAGCCGCTGTCACCTTTGGAACGCTATTGCAGTAAGCGTTGCCGCACGTAAAACACAAACACAAAATACTTCAGATGAAGTTTGGCGATCAAAGATGTCGAACATTTTTTCAACGAGCTTTATTGCCGCTATAAGTTTCCAAATCGGGCCCTTACAACGCGTTGAGGATTATGAGTAGAGTGCAACATTTGTGTACGGCAGCACAAAAAGAAAACGTGACAACCAAGTAATCGGTCATGCCACAAAATAACCCTGCTGGAAAAACATCGGCCTTTGATCATCGTCGTTTCTTAACATCTTTACTTAACTTAAAAAGACATTTAGAATGCTATCATATTAAAGAAAGATTTTAGCTATGAAGAAATTTGTTATGTTTTGCAAGGTCACCCTGTGTCAGCTATTTAATTCACAAACCAGAGCATATTTGTAGCAACAAGCGATAAAAGCCAAACTCATGTTTGGAGTAAGCGGTGTCACAAGCACAACCGTAGACACAAACCTTGATTTTAAAATGTTAAAATTACATTTACGTCGTTTTAAAATTAAAACTCCGTCTTTGACATAAAATGTATTTTAAGTTGACTATGACAGGTATGAAATGATGTTTATTATAGAATCATGTTCAAGTTTATAAAAAAACTCTATTTTAATTTGACTATGATTATGGGCCAAATAGTTTAAACTAAAATACAAAATTTCAAATGGATTTTTTAGCTTCTTTTTTTTTTAATATTTTCCAATTTTTTTTTTTGCCGATTTAGCCTTTTTTTTTCTAACACCTGGTCACACTGATCGGCAGTACAATCAAACGCTTGCCATTGGTTGTGAGTTCTCAACTAGTCGTCGCTGCTATTGGTCGGCTCACGCCGCTCTATTTTAGTATGGTTTTAGGCGTAATTTGGTACAGCTACAGTTCGGGCTGTACCATTACAATGCTAAAAAGACTGAATTTACTTGTGTTATTCATACCAGACCTGTTAAATTCCCATCCGAATTAAGTAATCAATTGATTAAATAACTTTTTCAATCGATAATGATTATTTAAATTGTTTTCATAAATCTGCTGTTACTAATTTATTAGAATTGGGAAAAAATAAAAAATAAATTGAGAAAATCAAAAGTAATCAAAAAAAAAAATTTTTTTTTATTTTTTCTTCTTAAATAAAGTGCGAAAACTGTAAGTGCGTCATAAAAATTGTATAAAATACTAGAGGGCCCCGCAGACTTTACCCTACGCAGAAATTAACCTGCATGGATTTAGAAATATTGCCTATCGCTATCTTTACCCCTTTCACTACCCTATCCCGCCCTACTCCACCATATAAAAGATCTCTATAGCGAATATTGCAAAGCTCGTAGAAATAGTTGCAGAGTAGTACTGATTTGAATTATATCAAAAGGCTTCACGCCTCCTTTTCGAGCCACCGATCTTGACGTGATAAAGATTGACCTCATATTACTCTAAGCCACATTTCAACATTCTATCACTAATAGATATTTTCCAAGATATGTAGTATGAAATTTTTCATTTGTATGGAAAGTGCAACGCCCACTTCTCCCTTTCTTCCTTTTTTCTTGATATGTTGAGATTAACCTTATATAACTTTGTACCAGTTTTCAGTGTTCTGCCACGAATAATTGCGGAGATATACAGTATGAAAAATTTCATTTCTATATTGGGTGCCACGCCCACATCATCCAGTAGTCCGATCTATGAATCTAAACTATCCTCGAGCCCACTTGAGTACACCAAAAAAAATGCATTAATATCGGTCCAGAGTTTTAGAAGGAGTTCAGTGACAACGTACGCACAGAAGATTTTTATGTATAAATATTTTAGAAGGAGTTTTGCAGTAAAATTACAAGTAATTGACAAACATAATAAGGCAAGTATTTAGCACAAATTATTGTTATTCTGTGTGTTTTATCAATATGAAAGTTTTGTATTTTTAAAATTATAATTATAACTTAAGTTGAAATGTAAGAACTGTGTTATTTTCAATTATTTTACATTTAAAATGAAATTTAAAACCTTTTTTTTGGTTTTTTTTTTATTTGCTTTATAATTCCCGCCAACTTTAGTAGTGCTCCTCGTATCTTGTCGTCCGATAAGGAGATAATCTTATTTTTTATTTTTACAATTTTTTTTTTTAATAAATTCCAATTATAAATAAACACTTTGAAACTACAGGATGTATAAAATAGAAATTTTGTTTTTTTAATAAGAAGAATTTTTAGGTCGGATTCATCGTTGTCGAACAAACAATAAACGAAATTTTGAATGATCACCCGATTGGCTGGCTATTGGTAAACCTAAGGTTAAGCTTAAAAACAGGGACCGCGACTGTTATTAGTTTTATTATAAAACTCGCGATTTGATCATTATTTTCTAGTTTTTTTTAATAAAAATCAACAATAATAGGTATCTTCAAGTTTTATTTTTATTTATTTTTGTTTAGTATGTTTTTTTTTGTGAGTTTTATTTTTGCTGATCGAAAATAAAACTTATTCCTTGAGTGATATTTTATCCTTCAAGAATAGTTGAAAGTTGTTGCGAATAAAAATTAAATTTTGAGTTTTAATTTTTTTCACGGATCGGAAAACTCAAAAAGCCGAAGTAATTGATCATAAATATTGGTTGGTATAATCTCGTCAACATATGTACTCAATAATTAAAACATATCTACAGACACATACATATGTATATGTACATAGGTTGGAATGCAAAAAGGCTTTTCGAGTTTTTCGAACTGTGAAAAAAATTAAAACTTAAAATTTAATTTTTATTCTTGAAGGTTAAAATACCGCTCAAGGAATAAGTTTTACTTTCATCAAAAAAAATAAAATTCAAGCATGAGTTTTATTTTCGAGAAAAAAAAAATAAAACTCAAAAAAGATTGATTAGATGTAATTTATATAGGTTTCGCTCAAATTTTCTTCAATCAATGCAGATTGTCGTTGAGCATGATGAGACATGCAGGTTCATATACTTCAAACTGCCCTCCGATACTAGGAAGCCTTTGATTTTTTCCGTTAAAAATATAAAAATAATCATCCCTGCTTAAAATTGTTTTTTTTTTTAATGTGAAATTTCTCTAATATTTTTATTCAAAACTGACATGAAAAATGTTCTTACTTTCGCGGTGTTTCTTACATAGAGCTGATTGCGTTCCCTTTCTATTTCTTTATTTGATTGAGTGAAACCACAACAAAGAAAAGAAAACCTTATAATTTCCAAAATGTTTTAAAGATTTACCTAATTGTTTATTTTTAGTTGTTGTTACTTTTAACTTGAATATCTACTCATGGAAAATTTCGATTTGCTTACTTAAAACATCGTCGCCATTACTTTTTTATAATACTTCAACACATCCAGAAATAATACAAATACACCAGGAATATTCTCCTCATTGAGGCAAAGGTCACTGACCTTAATATTGTGATAGAAACGTTGTTGGCAGGCTGTGTTTTATATTTTCAGCAAGGCATCCATTAAATTTATAGAAAAATTCAGACTCACTTTTCTTGTGGTAATGTTACTTTTGTTCTTGGATATTCTTTACTGATACATTTTTAGAATAAAATAAATTATACGGCAACCTCGAAAAATGGCAACCAAAGCTCGGTAGCCAATGTTAAATATTTAAATGGGATTTATGTAGGTGTCATATTTAAAATTTATTGATTCGAACTCAACGGCCAAAAGGTGAAAAAAGTATCATGATAAATGCTAAAATCTTTTAAATAAAAGTTAATGTGTGTCTGTGTGTCCTTTATAGGCGTTCACAGGGGTGCAGCATAGGACATATATAGCTTTTAGGAAAGTCCGTCATAAGTTAATGATATTTGGATATATGAGTCACTTGGTCAAGATCTACATAATTTTCGAAAAGTGGGCGGTGCCACGCCCACACATTTTGTGTTTCATTAACGTCCATAGTTATGTCGATGTCTATGAAACTCTCACGGTAGGTTCAGAAGTTCGTTGGGCCCCACACAGGCCGTATATAGTTCTTGGAAAAGCTCCCCGGTTATATAAAGCTGAAATTCTTTATAGTTAGGAATTTATTTGGCTCAAGTGTGTCCCATATATCAAAAAAAAAGAAGTTGGCGCTACCAAGAACAAAAAAAACACAAAAGCATTGAACTGCTACATCTTCGAAATTATGTACATATCATTACCCGCAATTGGAAAGGAAGAAAGGGAGTAGGAGAAGGAAATTAGAAAATTAGATTATGTGTTAGAGGAAAATGAAAAGGTTTAAATAAACTAACGGGTCAAGGGGGTGGGTGAAAAGTAAAAGTAGAAAGAAAATTAAGATATAGGAATAAATTGCTAAGAAGTGCCAAGTTGGGATGGAGAGATCAAGTTTTGTTAAATGGGATTTTAGGCAGCACAACGTCTGCTGGGTCTGCTAGTGGTTTTATAAACTTCTACATACTGAGCACAAGAGCTGCGTCGCTGTTTTTCTGTTTCGCTGATGTGCGCACATACTGGAATGTCATAAACATCTGCTGCTTTTGCTTGGTCAAGTTTAAGAAGCATTTACTACTGTACACGTTTTGGCTATGGCTGGGGCTGTGATATATTCAATAAAAAGTCCTTCGAAGGATATATCACCTTTTTTAAGATGGTAACGGTAAATGCTTCAAAACGCTGGCGAGAGAGTTAGACTCAAATAAATAGATCGATGCTTGGAAATTAATCAAATTTTATGGTATTGTGCTCTTTCTCTTGGTTGTAAAAAACTAAAAAACGGTTGTATATGTGGATGTTGGATGAAAAAAATTTAATAAGCCTGCACTTAAAAATATGACGTGATAGGCATTAAAAACTAGAATTGAGTTAAACAATTATAGATAAAGGTTTCAAAATCCAATGCCAAAGGAATCGTGCAATGTAATTAACTATCGCACGAGTTCGTGTGATTTAGTAATTAATGAAGGGGACACAAACTGCTACAGATCAGTATAAAAGTCAACGAAAAATGCATCGAGAAGTAGAGATCTCTAGCTTACATTCTCGAGTTGACGTCTGTGCAAAAAAAAAATTTTTAAATGCTACGAGTACAACAGTGTGCTGTGTAAGTTTATAAAACGAGTTTACTTTTTTTGCTAAAAATTTTATAATCTGTGTCCGTGTGTCTTTTATAGGCATCCATATTTTCACAATATATTTTTGGGTTCACTGGTTACAGCATAGGATATACATATGTAGTTTTAAAAAAGTGGGCGATGCCATGCCCCTAGGCTATATAAAATATTAATTCTTCATAAATCTGAACGTATTTAGTTTAAATTAACGATGTTCGGATATATATGTCACTTGGTCAAGATTTACATAATTTTTGATCAGTAGGCGGTGCCACTCCCACTCATTTTTGAGTTTTCCTTGTGCTTCCTTAGTATATTGTCAACATCTCTGAAACTCTCACTGTAGAGTCAGGACTTCATTGGGCACGAGTTATGCTGTATATCATATATATTATTTCTGTAAGGTCTTTTTGTGTTAGTTCCTAATTTTCTGCTCTCATTTGGAACCAATATTAATAAATAAGGTATCGTTTTAAAGGTGGGGCTAGCTCTACATGCAAAACCATGTCTGAATTAGCGGAGTGCTTTTGTTTAAGCGTACTTTATAAAAATTAATTCTTTAAAATAAACGATTGTGGATGCACAAAAAAATCAATTTGTACTGCAACGCTATTGTGACTGTGACATCCACATGCCTCGCGACATCTACATTTGAATACTAAGACTGAACAGTGCTAGAATAATTAAAGGCATTGCGAATATCACAGCGCTCAGCCCACTGCGAGCGCGCCATCTACACTTGAACATTGCTAAAATAAGTGAATAAGATTGCCTTCACATTGGGTCATAAACTCGATTTAAAGGGACATTTTTTGAGTTAATTCATATTGATGTTGTCAATCAACTCAAGGTTATGGCTCAATGGGAATGTAATATAAGTGGTGGAATTTCAAGTAGCTGTTTGCGCATATTTGTATAATTTTTTGTGGCCTCACAACAAGTGTAGCTGAAAATCTTTTTTTATAATTTGAGAAAAAGGTTTGAAAAATCCTGGACCTGGACTAATAAAAGGTTTCAAACCACATCTTCGAAACTAGGGAGAAGAAGCGGAGTAGAAAATTTGAGAATTAGATTAGGTGTTAGACTGTCGCAAAAAACTGTCGTTCGGAGTCGGAAAAAAACTGTCGATACTGCCAATTTGTAGGAAAAAAATTCAAATCGGCACACAGCAAATTGGAGGAGAAGCTCGTCGCAAAATAAAGCTCGGGTATATCCACCATACTAATATATATTTTGCTTAAGAAAATACGAATTTGACGAATTTTACTTCAAATAATTATGTGAACGATTTAGAAAATGTTAAACTGAACTATTAAATAACATATTTCATTCCAAAATTTAAACAACACTTAAAACTTTCATAGAAAATGAAAATTAACCGATTTCTAAATCACGTACAGTTTGTTGAAGTGTTTCGGAATAGTTTACACCAGAAATTCAAATAAAAGATTCGTTAGTCATCGTTCTCAAGTCAAGGCAATTGATATACATATATTTAAGTACAACCGCAGCTTTAGTTTGAGTGAAGCGAGAGAACGGAATGTCAAATATTCAACGACGAATGTAGGTAAACTTTGTAAAATCGCTATTAGGTAATTCACCACTGCACATTCTGTAAAATCCTTGAATCCAATGAGTCTTATTTCAAATACTTAAAAAAAAAGTTCCAAAAATGTTTAACTGTAAATATGGTATAGAACTAAAAGTGGTACTGGCATTAAATTAAAACGTGATAAATAGTCTAACCTAGAATTGAAGGTTGTTACCAAAGGAAGGATCTTCTCTGATTTCGCCTATGTATATACAAAATTTGGCTCAAGTTATGGCGGCTTAACATGGATCAATATATTCAATTTCGGATGCGGACAGTTTTAATATATAAAAGTCTATATCTGTTTCGATCCGTTTATGGCAGTGTGGCCTTAAAAACTATAGGTACTCAGGCAGCATAGATAAATATATCCAAGATTTCTCAAGCTATCTTTAACTTGGATAATTTTTAACATTCAAACAAGTTTTCTGAAAGGTCTAATGTGCCTATTATTTGGTACAATAACTGGCAAAAGTCTCAGCTATATAAATATGCATGGCATGGAACAACTTTAGATTATAATATCAGCTTGTGTTGAAAACGAAAGTTGTGTTTTATCGCATTCTCTACCAAGGATATGTTCAAGAAAAGTAAATACAAAATGCAAAAACAACAGTTTGCTATGTAAGTAACTAAAAGCCAATTATACTTCCTAGTGTTGGAAAATTATGGATAGATTTTAATAATAGCAAATTGGTTTCAAATTATGTTCTGTCGAGCAAAGCGTGCGTCTAGAGAAGCAGGAATTTTTATAATTTTTTTGAATCTAAACTATTTTGGAATGATAAATACACAAATCCAAGTAATAGTTTAGGAAAATCTAACATACTTAAAACCAGTAATACTCTGTTCAGTCATGTGAAGAATATTCCTTAAGGAGTATCAGAGTAATAAACAACTTATTCTCATCTCGCGCAGAACGTCGATACCATATGACGGAAAGACGTGAAAATTTGCACAGTTATTCGTTTGTTACTGCAGAAATTCCTAACGAAGGCCTTTTTTGCGATTTCACCTTCCTTTCCGAGTTATTGGCCAAAATGTGAAATGTGAACCAGGTGTGGCCCTAGAAGGTGTTTGTATGACATGGGTATCAAATTAAAGGTGTTTATGATGCTTTAAACGAGAAATGGTTATTAGTCCCATGTGACAATCCGTTTTCGAGATATTGGTCAAAATGTGGACCTAGAAGGTGTTTGTAAAATATGGGTTTCAAATGAAAAGTGATGATGAGGGTTTTCACCAGGAATGGTTCTTGGTCCCATGGGAAACCCCGTTTTCAAGGTATTGACCAAAATGAAAAGGAAAGAGCCAAATTTTACCGATGCAGTCGAGTAAATTTTTGGCCACCAAATTACCACCACCACCAGGACGCAAAGACGTGACAACCTTTTGATATAATCTAAATTAATATTTCTCCGCAATAGGAATACTTCTGAATCCACTCTGGTAAGTTTAGGGGCAGGACAAAGTCTGGCGAGCCCTCTAGGTCAAATTCAAAAAGGGTTTCATATGACAAAGGATTTCTTAGGAGTACTCCGATGCTCACTCCTTTTTTGCGAGGTATGAAAACGGTAAAATTTTATACTGGGAAATTTAATTTAACTAATTTTAGAGATCTTATAATGTTTGAAAAGTAATTTTGATATACTTTAAATTTTTCTAATATTTCCTCTGTTTCCTTCCAGTGCCTGCTTGGCATGTTTAATTCTCTTGACATCCACAAACTTTGTAGCAAGTCAGCTTCAGGGAGACGGCCACTGTCCCAGTGTAACAACAGTTCAAGATTTGAATTTAGCAAACGTGAGTATACATTTTACATACATACAGTTTCCGTCACTTGAATAAGTCCTAACTTAGACATATTAGTCAAAGACTTTGTGTCAACTCTATAATGAGCTTTCCATTTTTAAAACAATTCATTTATGAACAAACCGTTTTTAATATTTTTAGTATGCGGGTGAGTGGAAGGTATTTGCAAAATATGAAGCGGTTGTAATTCCGCCTACTACCTGCCAGACAGCAACATATAACATAACTGGCAATGATTCTATATCGGTGCATACTACAGCCGTGAATTCAAGGTAAGTATTTTCTCTTTAATTAAATTTCAAGTTTTTCAATGCAATCGTCAGTGATCAAACTGAAAATTTTCATATGAGTGGTCCCGTTACACTTTAAATATCTATTATTCTTCTTCTTTAAATGGTCATCTAACCGCCTGGGCGATTTGACCGTCCAACATAGCTCGCCCATCGTTTCTTCGTTGCGCCAACTAGCGCCAATTAGGTAGAGGTCCACACATCTTTCGAAGAACCTTTCTCTCGAATACTCCCAGAGCCGCCTCATCAGATGTTGTTAGTGTCCACGCTTTTGCACCATATAGCAGGACGGGTGCGATGAGTGACTAGCAGAGTGTTATTTTCGTTCGTCGAGAGAGGACTTTACTTTTCAATTGCCTACTCAGTCCAAAGTAGCATTTGTTTGCAAGAGTAATTTTTCGTCGGATTTCTAGGCTAACATTATTGTTGGTGTTAATGCTGGTTTCCAGGTAAACGAAGTCCTTTACGATTTCGAAATTATTGCTGCCAACAGTGGCTTGGTTTCCAAGGCGCGAATTCGCTGACTCTATGCAGGATGACAGAAGGTACTTCGTTTTGCAGTTCCGCAGCTTGTATTATTTTCTCCACCATTAAATTAAAGAAATCGCATGTCATTTGCATTTCCGTATAAGTTTCGCGGGGAAACCAAATTCAGACATAGCGGCTTATAGGCAGCTTATTTTCGTGCTATCGAAAGCGGCCTTAAAATCAACAAAAAAATTATGTATGTCGATTCTTTTCTCACGGGTTTTTTCCAAGATTTGGCGTATTGTAAAAATCTGGTCGATGGTAGATTTACCAGGTCTGAAGCCACACTAATAAGGTCCAATCAGTTTGTGCACGTCAGGCTTCAGTCTTTCGCACAATACGCTTGATAGGACCTTATATGCGATATTTAAAAGGCTGATTCCGCTATATTTGGCGCAGTTTGCTGATCGCCCTTCTTGTGGATTGGGCAGAGAACACTTAGATTCCAATCTTCAGGCATGCATTCATCCGACCATATGCTGCATAGAAGGTGATGCATGCACCTTACCAGATCCTCGCCTCCGTGTTTAGCTCAGCAGGCATACCATCAGCGCCTGCTGCTTTATTGTTTTTTAATCGGGATATTGCTATTCGCACCTTATTATAGCCGGGTTCTGGAACATCATCATTTTCGATTGTGGGCTTGGGTTCGGCATCTTCTCTGGTTTCTTGCTCAGTTTCTCCGTTTAAAAGGGCATAAAAGTGATCCCTCAATAGTCTGAGTGCTTTTTGAACATCGGCCACCAGGTCGCCGTTCTTACTCTTACAAGAGTTTGCCCCGGGTTTAAAACCTTCTGTCATTCGTCGAATCTTTTGATAGAATTTTCGGCCGTTTTTCCCGTTGGCCGGCATCTCAAGCTCCTTTATTTTACGCTTTTCTGCCGGGAAAAGCCGCCTCACTTCCCTCTTCAACTCGCGGTAGTGCTCACACACACTCCTCGCTGCATTCGATCTCAGCTCTGCCTTGTAGGCTTCGTTCTTCCTTTTCGTTACAGCGCGGCACTCTTCATCATCATACCAGTTCGGAATCCAATTACTTCTTCGGCTGCGCTACGGAGTGCTCCTGAGATATGATCCCACTGCTCATGCATTCCACTAGGTTGAATTGTGGTCTCGAAGAGCAGGTGTAAGAGGCGATTTGCGAAATGATTGGCGGTCTGTTGCGATTGCAGCTTTTCAACGTCCAGCTTTCTCTGTGTTTTTTGTAGCACCTGTTTTGTCGTACAGAGGCGTGTACGAATCTTGGCGCTAGTAGGTAAAGATCAGAGTCTATGTTAGGTCCTCGTATCACAACGTGGTCGATCTGGTTGTGTGTTTTTCGATGGGGGACAGCCATGTAGCCTGATGGATCTTCTTGTGCATAATCCTAGTGCTGGATATGACCATGTTTCGGGCACCGGCGAAGTCGATCAGCCTGAATCCATTTGGCGAAGTCTGCTCGTGGAGACAGAACTTCCCGACAGTGGGGCCAAATACACCCTCCTTACCCACCCTGGCGTTAAAGTCGCCAAGCACGACTTTGATATCATGACGGGGGCAGCGCTCGTATGCTTCTTCCAGGCGCACGTAGAATGCATCTTTTTCCACGTCGTCCTTCTCTTCCGGCGGTGCATGAGCGCAGATAAACGATATGGTGAACAATCGTACTTTTATGCGGATTGCAGCGAGAGCCTCGTTCACGTGTGTGAACGACAGTACTTGGTGACGGAGTCTCTCTCCCACGCCGAATCTGCGCTTGTCTTCATGCCCACTCCAGTAGATGTTGCAAGGTGTTTTGATCGTGTTTCCCCGCCCCGTCGATCGCATCTCTTGTATGGCGGTGATGTCAGCTTTTGCTTTCCTCAGGATCTCAACCAGCCGGGCAGCGGCACCTTCCCCATTAAGGGACCGTACATTCCAGGCACATGCCCTTTTCTCATAATCCTTATTTCGTTTGCGGGTGTTGTCATCTAAAAAAGGGGTTCTCATATTCGAGGCTTTGTTGTTGAATTTCATTGGAACGTTGTTTTATGTGGTGGGTCCCAAACCCAACGCACAACCCGTTTCACGGAAGGTTGAATTCTATTACACGTTTGTATAGCGAGCCGCTTGATCCAAGACAGACGCCCGCTTGCAGCCGCACCACATGGTGATCAGACGCTGCTGTTTGAATCCCCCAGCAAGCCCTTTCACCGATTATGTCGGAGTGGCCTTACCAGGTTGTCGCCTTCTTACGTTTAGCTCACCACCAAACGGGTGTTCGGTGGTTACCCAGAGAATACTTGGGCGCAAAGCCCGGAAGTAGTGAGCTGCTTGAACCGCATGCAAAAGAACCGCTCTGGCCATTCCCAGGTGAATGGCGATCAGAAACTTTCCCCACTTGCGTGGACTTCTGCACATGGCCCCATCCTTCTCTATCTATTATGACAGAGAACTTTTTAAGATAAAAATGTTTCAAGAATGTGCTAGATCCTATTTTGATAATGCATGTTTAGTTTTCCGGTAGTCATAACTTAGTTTCGATCTTTAGTTTCTTTGTCAATAATAAAGTATTTTTTTTTATAACCCTCGCACCAACCAAGCCCTTTCTATCGACGTTCATAAGCTCTTCGCTGCAGATGGGAGAGTGAGTCAAGTAAGGACTATCATTTTACAGGAAAACACTGTCAAGCTTTTGACCTGTTCGAGTCATCTCTGCTATGAACTCACTATCACCACCACTTAAACGCGTGTACGAAAGAGCTAGAGATCTAACAGAGGGAAAACTCGGTTTGGCGGATCCAATTTTAAACCTATTCCCGGTTTAAGCAATTATTAAAATTTTTTATAATAAGTTCCAAACCCTTTAATTACCTACACCAATTTTTAATTTATTGTAGTTTATATCATTGTGTACCATGTCAAGTGTAATATCTAAGGCAAAGACGTCAAAATTTCTAGAGATTTCGTCGCCTGTTTTTTGATGTTCTATATTGGTCTCATCCTACATCTCTTTCTATCATTCGTTCATAGATAGGAATTTCCTTTGTACCGGATGCGTCGCCATATTGAAGTGCCTTAGATGTAAACAATGACTCCATGTTGATGTGATAACTTATCACACTTGTTTTGATACACAATGGTTTAGATTTAAAACTGAACTAAAAAAGAGCCTTATAAAACTTTTTAATTTCTGTTAAGTTTTTTCTGACAGTTTTTTCAATTCATTAAATATTTCTCTAAACTGTTTTGTGCGCTACGTAGCTAAGTAGGTGGGGCAGACCACTCTGATACGCGGAGCGTCGGTTCGAGTCCTGGCAACTGATACAAATGTTTTTTTATTTGTTAAGATATTTCGGCCTTAAAATTTAAACTCTTTTCTTCACGCTGATTTTATCGAAAACTGGCACAGTTTAAATTCTAAACAAAATTTGGTTTGGGCATATCTGTATGTAGGTCAAAAAGGTTTTAGATTTAGGCTTAAACTTTTAGCCGTGTATGTTTTAATTTCTGCATATATTTTAATATTTCATTTAGTAAACAATATTATTAGACAAATTGTTTTGGCTCTTTACATACATCGTTTTCCTTTCACAGTAACCAGACAATATTCGGTGATGGTATCGGCGTGGTAGTCAGTGCTGGCAAGCTTTTGTTTACTATTGAGTTTGGAAGTAAGTAATTTAACTATGATTTCTCACTATTTATGTGTATGATAGAACTTTAAAGAAATCAACCACCATTGTGATAGTAAAAATTGCTTTTATTGTTTGCTCTATGCAGAATTTGTTTTAATTTTAACCCGATTATTTCTTATTTCTCTTTCAAGGTCCCAGCAATACATTTGATTACTGGGTTTTAGATACAGATTATACAAATTATGCTGTCGTATACAGTTGCACAGAAGCACAAAATATATACACAGGTAAGTGAGACTATTATAGTTAATGGACATTTTCTGATCATCTCATGTTTTGTGTTGTTTAACGTTATGGTTTTCAATTTTGTAGCATTCGTTTTTATTCTTACTCGTAATTGGAGCCCATCAGATGATACTAAAACACAAGCTCACACATCTGTTGCATCACAAGGTTTACCCGTCAAACCACTTCTACCAGAAACATCAATTTGTGAATAAATGCTATTTGAAAATCGATAAAAGTAACTAAAAATTTGAATTTTAGTTCAACATGGATTTATGTTTTTTTAATATACCTTAGACACCTACAACTAGCTTATAGGTGCAGTAAATAAAATGTAAATAGCGAAATTAAACGTACTTTTAATTTGACTCACAGTAAACAGTAGACCATACACTGATGTTAGTGTTTATTTGAAAATTAATACATGAATCAATTGCTGAGGGAACGATTTGTTTGATCCCTTGAACTTTGGATTTTAGTCAACACTTATGACCGGCATGCCTACCACCCTAACCCCTGTATTTAGTAGTGGTCTGCTGAAAATCATTGGACAATTGCTGCATTGTTGAAAATCTCGAACTTGTACACTGTAGAACGCTGGTTGTATTCAGAAGATCACTGCAAACGATATTAATTTCGACTCGAAACGAAATGGTGAATATATCTCAAATATGAGAGTTTCATTGTCCGTGTCATTATGAAGCTCCAATCTAACGCGTCTACATTTTTCTCGAATTGTATACTTCGTCAGAAACTTGCAGATATCTTAGCTTTAACTACAAGTGTGCTGCAAAGAACTCTCCAGTAAGTATATTTCAAGGCTAACTAGTCATTGTTGCAGTAGGAACTGTAGCGGGGGGAGATTCAACGAGTATGCAATTTCGCGGCGTATGTACTCTGAGCACTACCACACAATTTGTTTGGCCATAAATTCTTATATGAAAAAATGTACGTTGTTGTTAACAATGCTTCTTCATACCTAATGGACACGATCAGTCTGAACATCGTCATCAAGCTCTTCTAACGGAAGTCCAAGGAAACAAACAGTTTCTACATATTCAGAAAAGTGATATATTTTTTTGGAAAGGAAGTTCAATTGAATAGTTAAGAAATTGTTGTGTAGTTAAGAAAAAAAGAATATTCGTGCAATTGGTTCCAAAAACCTTTTAACAAATTTGCCAAATAAGCATATATGAAATTTTTTTTTTCGCTTATCTTGTCTACTATTTACATATGTGTACCTCAGACTGGGCAAAAAAAAAATTATTTGAAACATTTCATGAACGTGAAATGGTCCGATGTGTGTAAGTATAGAAGCAGAGGAGATGGACCCAGCAATAAGTATACCGATATAATAACGTCGGTGAGCTGATTCGGCTTAACAATTCCGTCTGCAAGACAAATGATTGCTAAAACAACACCATTTGCATACCCATCACAATTTTCATAGCAAACTTAACATTGTGATAGAAACTTTGCAGGCAGTCAGTTTACATTCAATTTATGGATGCGTCGATAGTCGTCTTTCTTGTAAGGATGCTATAGTTGTTCTTGGATGTTCCTTACTCGGTTGCTTAGGTGCTGTTCTGGAATGGTGAATTGATTTCTAACTACCGAAAATAAAAAAAAGCTCACACTTAAATATAAAAAACATTTATATCAAAAATCTGCTAAAAGGGAAATTAAGATGGCAATTCTGAAAAGAGTCTTTCACCTCGAAACAGTCTTTCGTAAGACTATTTGCTATTCTGGTGACCATCTTTCAACTCACGACTGTCTTATGAATTGATTTTTTTAGTATATTCGTTCCAAGAACGTAAAACAATAAGAAGGTCCAATATTGAATTTGATTGGCCCTTGGCAAAACGCTGGTAGGTAATACACCACTGTACCTGCCTGTAAACTGCTCAAATTCACGGGGTTTTTATTTAATGTTTGAAAAACAAAATAAATTGTAGTAAGAATTCCAAAAACGTGGCATGTGAATATAATATAGAAATAAAAGTGTTACAACTATTGTGCACGGGTAAAAATTTTACCCTAAATTTAAAATTTTTCTGGGCTACAAATATGTCCAAACCAAATTTGGTTTAGAATTTAAATTGTGCCAGTTTTCGAGCAAATGAGCGTGAAGAAAAGAGTTTAAATTTTAAACCAAAAATGTCTTAACAATTAAATAACATTTGTGTCAGTTGGCAGGGTTCGAACCGACGCTCCCCGCGCACACAAAACTGTAACGACAAAAATTCAATGACTTGAAAAAGCTTTCAGAAATAAATCAAAAAAATTTTGGATGTTTTTTTAATTCAGATTTAAATTCAATTCGCAATAAATTCAAAATTGGTGTAGGTAATTTAACGGTTTGGAATTTGTTGCAAAAACGTTTAAAAAAATTGCTTAAACCGACGAATGGTTTAAAATTTAGGCTCAAATTTTTAGCCGTGTATTAAAAGCAAATGCCTAGGCCCATGGCCTATTGGTGGTGGTTACCAAACGAAGCGGGGATGGTTTTCTCTGATTTCCCCAATGTATATCAAAATGTTGGCTCAATCATGGAGCAATCGATTTTGATCTGAGCGTTTTAATATGTGGGAGGCTATATCTACATATTTCGATTTGTTTATGGTAGTCAGGTAGTAAAAAATGTATTGGATTAGTCCGCAAAGAATTTATAATGCAACATGTATAAATATATCTGAGATTTCTCAACCTATTTTTAACATTCAAACAAATTTCCGGAAAGATCTAATGTTCTTATTATTTTGTACAATAACTTGCAAAAGTCTCAACAACTTTAGATTATAATATCAGTTTGTGTTGAAAACGAAAGTTGTGTTTTATCGCATTCTCTACCAAGGATATTTTAAAGAAAAGTAGACACAAAATGCAAAAGCAAGAGTTTGCTATGTAAGTAACTAAACTACAGTTAGCCTTAGTAGTGTTGAAAATTTATCGAGCGATTTTAATAGTAATAGAGTTATGTCAATTTATAAAAACACATTGCGTGGTGAGAAGACCAGTTGTATGGTGCAATGCCCGAGTATAGAGTAGTACGATGTCCAGTCTTCAAACTCCAGTCTGTTACTATTTATTTACGTATGTAAAGTGACATAAGCTATGGTAAACATAATTAATTTAAAATCAAAAGAATCGGAATGTTTTTGCCGCTTCTTAACCGATACTAGCTGATGCCGTTTAATCGGTTGGAGTCAAACTCCCTTTATACACATTGGGTAAACTATGATTTAAATTTATCTAATATTTTCTCTGTTTCCTTCCAGTGCCGCATTGTCATTTATAATTCTGTTAACATCAACAAACTGGGCAGTAGGTCAACTTCAGGGATACGGCCACTGTCCCAATGTAACAACACTTCAAGATTTCGATTTAGCAAACGTGAGTATACATTTTACATACATACACTTCCCGCCACTTGGATAAGTCCACCGTTGCAGTTCCGAATACTCATTGTCAAACAGAAATTTATCACCTCATTGCTAATTCTGAGATATCGGCAAGTGTTACCGCGTTAGATTCAAGGTAAGTCTTTTATCATTAATTAAATTTCAAGTTCTTCGATACAGTCACAGTGTTCCAACTTAAAATGTTCAATTAGACCCCTCCAACGTCACGAAAAATTGTGTCAAGTGTGAAAAGTGTGGTCGTTTGGTTACACTTTAAAAAGTTTAAGGAATTGTTATGATAAAGATGTTTCAAGGACGTTCTCAATCTCGTTTCAATCTTGTTTGATTAGCCTTCCGATAATCTTGGCTTAGTTTCCATATTTTTGTGCCTTTTTAGATAACAGTTTGCATTGCAAATAACTTATTGTTTGTACCAGCTATGCTTTTCAATCGAAGTACAGTTGCCCTTCGATGCAGATGGGGGGAATCAGCCAAGAATAACATCCGCCCACCTTATTCAGCTAAGAATTATCATACTACAGCTAAACGCTAACAATGGTATCGTTTCCAAAGTAGCTGACCTATTTGCTAAGGCAGTATTGGACGATGTCATCACCACTATGAACTCATTACTACTTTCTCACCACTTATAGGCGGGTATAAAAGAGCAAGAGAGAGAAAAGTCGGTTGGGCGGATTCTGTGATACTAAGAAACGACGTGCAATAATTCAGGACACTAAGCTTGAATTGTTGTATTTACCAAATTGTTGTGTTCATATATTTTAATATTTCATTTAAGTGAACGTTATTGTTAGAAAAATTGTATTAGCTCTTTACATACACCGTTTTCCTTTCATAGTAACCAGACCATATCCGTTAATGGTACCAGCATAGTTGTGGGCCTGGCAAACTTTTGTTCACTAATAAACTTGGAGGTAAGTAGCCCAAATATGATATTTCACTATATATGTATATTTACCACATTGGGTGATACAATTTTCGTAACCGTCATTGCATTTTTTTTTTACAGTGTACGGAATATGTTTTCTTTGCGTCTGTAATGCGAGTAGCTCGACATTATTTCACCGATATAATGTACAGCTGCAGTTTAGTAATACTTTAGCAACATATTTTGAAATATATTTTCATAAGATATTTTAACCCATTAACTGCCACTAATCCCTAAATTTAGCCATACATTTTCGGTACATGAAAAAGTTTTTTTTATTATTTTATTTCCAGTACAAATGATACATACCTACTATGGCGTAGCCAGTACAATTTTATGCTTCTGAGTTATAATTTTCTTATTTTAGACTAATGCCAAAGTGCATTTCAATGAATATATGAATTTATCGTTTAGTGGACTATGCGTTTGAATATCAAGCCTTTATAAATGTGCTAGTTTTTTCAGACCTTCTGCAAAATTCACTAAGCTTTCAAAACGACAAACCCGGTTTCGAGGTATGCGTACACATTGGTTGTGGTACTTATAAAATAACAGACCGAAATAATACAGTAAAACTGATAAAATTCTGCTCCTTTATCTCTCACGCCTTTAAAACCCCGAATTCAGGTGCTCTGAAAATATTAGAGTAGGCTGGCTCATTAATTTAATCAGAGCACACAACGGCGCAAAAATATATAGCCACGATAATTTTTTACACTTTTTCTATAAAAGTATAGCCCATTGTCTAATTAAAGATATTGAAGAACAAATTTCAAACTTTGTTTAAAACCTAGGAAAATGTAACCGAGTTTTGTCAAAATTCTACACTTCTTAATGAGAATTTTTATAAAAAATTTGGATTTGCAGTTTTATGACCTATTAAGTTTTAGTATTTTTAATAAAGTGGTAAGGTGAATTTGGCAATAAATAGTGGAAATTTTGGGCATTTATTGATATATTTATAGTGTCAGTTTTGTTCTGCGAAGAGCTCAAAAATTTAGAAAATTTCAACATTTTCTCTATTGCTTAGTATTATAAAATTCTTGGGCCAACATTAAAAAGAATCTTTTTTAAATAATAAACGCAGTCTTTTATTATTATTGTTAACACAAAACTAATCGGTCGTTCTGCGTTTGTGTAATAAACTCCAACAAACAAGAGTAGCGCTTGTAGTGGATTTCGCAAAAAACAGCCTACTGGAGTTGCGATGCATTCCTTCCGACGAACAAGACTTTGACAAATTGTTCAGAACCTGTGACATGGATATTGAAATCAAATAGAACCGATTCAAATCTAGTCAAAGTCTGCAAGAATGTAACTTTTACAAGATTTTTTTTATCCATTTATGTATTGATGATATAATAATGGAAATAGATAGTAGATTTACTCAACATAAAACTAGCTTACGCGATTTCGCCTCGGTTTTTCAACAAACCACAGAGAAGAAAATGACAACAATTTATTTAAGCTTGTTGAATTTTATGAACCACTTGTTCAAAACCAAATCTAGTGGCCAAAAACAATTTATGGAGAAGGATCTTAAACTTACATAATCTACGCACTGCAGAGCTGCTCGTTATGTCTTTCTGCCAATTGGAAACACCTCGGAACCCCAAATCGGTATCCACTTCGCCCCTCCCTTGGAGTGGTGGTCTCCCTCTTCCTCTGCTACCACCGGTAGGTGCCGATAAGAATACCTTTTGGGCCGGAACATATTCATTCATTCGCACAACATGGCCTAGCCAATTAAGACGTTTGGTTTTAATTCTTTGGACTATGTCGGTGTTTGCATATAGCTCATCAATAAATCTTCTTCGGTACTCACCGTCGCCAACGCCTCATCAGATGTTGTCAGCGTCCAAGCTTCTGCACCATAAACCCGATACGGGTACGATAAATGACTTAATTATTTTCGTTCTTCGATAGAGGACCTTCCTTCTCATTTGCCTACTCGGTCCGAAGTAGCACTTGTTTGCGTGAGTGATTCTTTGTTGGATTTCTAGGCTGACATTATTGTTGGTGTTAATGCTGGTTTCCAGGTTAAAAACTCTAACGAAACATTTCCTTGGATTCTTCGTTGGATTTCTAGGTTGACATTATTGTTGGTGTTAATGCTGGTTTCCAGGTTAAAAACTCTAACGAAATATATCCTTGGGGATTTCCTTATTTTATATGAAAGAAAACACTTTAGCTCTTCTCTACATATAATAAAATTGTAAAAGGTCGATGTCTGTACATTGCAGATATTGAAGACAAATTGATGGCAGGGATCATTACTAAGCCAATATAAGCCAAATCAACTGTTTTTAGAATTTTTGTCTGTCCGTCTGTATGTTTGGGCGCATATCACTGAAAACTACTGAATATAATTCAATACAGATATTACCGTTGAATTACTAGATGCCTAACTTAAAATTTAATATATCATTTGTTCCGATAGCCTGATCAGTTTATAAGATATCAACCGATATGTTCACCAAGGTTTTGATAGTTCGCATCTGAATTCAACAGATGACTGCCGACCACTCAGATAATTGGCGGTCCTACGGTTTAGACAGGGGCAGTAAAATGTGTCACAACCTTAAGATTGACACATCACTTTATTAAAATTTATTGAATGATGAAATTGCTTTGAATTTTCATGAATTTTCTTACATTTTCAAAAAAAAATTGGTTCTGGGTACCAAATTTTAGTTTTCGATAAAAAAAATGTTGATCACCCCGTTCCGCAAATCCTGGCTACGCCACTGTATAGCTTTATACATGTATATTATAAATTTGTCCAAAATAAACACTTTTTTGAACTTGGTTAAGATGCGCATAAAGCCTAAAATAAAGATTTATACTACATTTCAATTATAATTCTATAAAAAAAGATGATCAAAGACTGCAAATTCTGCTTATGCTATAGTTATGAAACTCATTAAAAATTCAGCAGCAGCAACACAAATACAAACCAGTAAGGAAGTCTAAGTTCTGGTGGAACCGAACATTATATACCTAGTAGTGATCTATTATGGCATACCAATTTACGCAGGTCTATTTTAATACTTTCAGTGCGTACTTGCGTTCAAATAGACAGACGGACAGACAGATAGACGTATCGAGAGACGGACATGTCTACATCGACTCAGCTCATCCTCCTGATCATTTCAGTATCCGTACACACATTTCATGTTCATGAAAGGAATGAATATCAAAAAAGATATACAACTTCGCTTTTGCAGTGAGGTATTAACTACTTGCACGGATATTTTACTTTTCATCCTGAACGTTTTGATATACATTAATAAATATATATCTCGAATCGTTTATGCCGAATGAAGTAATACACCTTGTGTCTAACAAAAATAGATATAAAAAAAGGGTGTCTTTTATAGGCGCGAAAGAACTCAACCGATCTTTATGAAATTTTCACAATATATACTTCGGTTCACTGGGTGCAACATAGACAATATATGGAAAAGTAGGCGGAGCCACGCCCCCAGGCTATATAAAGTTTCAATTCGTCATAACTCCGAACTTTTTTGGTCTAAATTAATGAAATTTGGATATATGTGTCACTTAGTCAATATCTACATCATTTTTTAAAAACGGGCGGTGCCACGCCCCCAGATTTTGTGTTTTGTTTTGCTCTTGAACTTTAACGATAGGTTCAGGAGTTCCCAGGTTATAAAAAACTGCAGTTCGGTATAGTTAGGAGTTTATTTGGTTCAAGTTAATGACATTTTATATATAGATGTGCTCTATGTATCAAAACGTCAAAACAACGTCTACCGCGTTTGCTAGTATATTATAAAATGGCGAAAGCAAACAACGAATTTGAGCATTTTTTTGTAAAACTGAGAGACTAGATTGCGTTCAAATAGACAGACGGACAGACAGAAAGACGGACGGAGAGACGGGCATGGCTAAATCGACTCCGCTCATCGTGCTGATGATTTTAGTGAGCTTTCTCTTCTTCTTCTCATACTTACATACATTTAATGTTTATGAAAGGTATGAAAATCAAAAAAGATATATAACTTCGCTATTGGAGTGGGATATTAACTACGTGCCCGAATATTTTGCTTGTGTGTTTCCCGCTTTGGCTAATTTTTGGCAGGAGTATAATACATACTACTGGGAAGCAGCTGAGCAATTTTCATTGAAATATCAAAATTGAATTATAAGCGATTGCCTTTTATGCTGAAAAGTGGGCGGCGCCACGCCTCCTTTTTCAAAATTTACAACATTTTTTTGCGGCCGAGTTTTTCTTAAACCCCTTATTATATCTGCAAAATCTGATTGATATAACTTGCTCAGTTGTAGAAATATGCTTTTTAAATTTAAAAAAAAAAATTTTCAGAACTATGTTAAAAAACTGGGCGTGGAAATTCACCGATTTCACCCATTTCTACAGTAAACAGTTACCTTTATAGAACATTATCATAAAATTTCGTTTCGACAAATCAATTTTTGGCGGAGTTATGGCATAAAAAGTTTTGTGGAATAGGCCACTATAAAATTGTAAGTTTTTGGATTTCTTTGTTTACGGAAACTTTAAAAGTGAAATATAAATGATGTAAAGCTATTTTACGCAAAGTTATTGCCTATTTAATATATCTACGATCCTCTTCAAAATCTTTTATATAAAAGTGGGCGTAGACCTTAACCGATGCATACCTGGAAACCTGCGTGCTGAATTTCGTTTGGATATCTTGAACGGTTTTTGATTTATGAATTATATTATTTCTAAATTTTACTTAATCAAAAGTGGGCTGTGCCACTCCCATTTTCAAAAATGTCTTGACAAATTTATTTCATGCCTCAATTTAAATGTATTCACCAAATTTTATCCTTATAGGTGTATTATGTACTGAGTAATCCCTTTTTTTTGTTTTCGAAAATATTCTATATATAAAAAGTGGGCGTGGCTATCATCCGATTTCGCCCATTTTAAATAGCGCTCGGAGATGAGAGCCAAGGAATCCGTATACCGAATTTCATTAAGATATCTCAAAATTTACTCAAGTTATCGTGTCCACAGACGGACGGACGGACGGACATGGCTTAATCAATTTCTCTTTTCGTCCTGAACATTTTGATATACATAAGTCAATATCTATCTCGATCCGTTTATGCCGTTATGTACTGCCGTTAGGCGACTAAAGTTAATATATCTTGTGTGCGTAGCACTACTAGGTATAAAAAAAAGTTTGAGGGCTGTCACATTTGAGGATTTATTGCTCGTCATGGTCTTATCTCAATTCGATCATATTTCTTAACACTGTTGTACTCTAACAATAGGCCTGTTTTTTATGCGCATATACATCTGCGCTTGCGATTAAAAAAACGGTTATCGCCAATTGCGTATAAACTAAAGAAATATTTCTCAGTACTTCTTTACGAAGTAGAACAACGGGCTTACATACATATGTATGTATATTTCCTCTGCTGACATTTCGTTTATTACTAAGGGCTGATAGAACAGATTGATCAAAAACGGTAAAACAGTTTTTCAAAACGTCGAGAAAACTTCATCATAAAACTTGGAAGGACTGATTTTCTTCAGCGTATATGCGTTTGAAAAAATCAGGACTAATGTTGTCCTAAATAATATTCACTTAATAAAATGTTTTTTTTTTTCTCAAGGTGAACTAGATTACTGGATTTTAGCTACTGATTATGTAAATTATAAAGGGTGTTTTTTTTAGGGGTATAGAACTTTGAATTGAAATAAAACACAAGAAAATCGTTTTAAGGTCCATCAATTTGGCTTTATTGGAAGGATAATTTTATGCCATTAATGTTTAAATATGATTTCGGGCATGTGGCCGCCGCGGCTGGCTCGAATAAAGCCAATTCTACAGGTCCAATTTTCAACCACTTTTTCGAGCATATGGGGCCGTATGTCGGCAATAACGCCACGAATGTTGGCTTCCAATTCCCCTAACGTTTCTGGTTTGTTGGTGTAGACGAGCGACTTCACATATCCCCAAAGAAAATAATCCAATGGTGTCAAATCACACGACCTTGGTGGCCAATTGACAGGTCCATTCCGCGAAATTATGCGCTCATCGAATGTTTCCTTCAATAAATCGATTGTGACGTGCGCTGTGTGGCATGTAGCGCCGTCTTGTTGGAACCACAACTCATCCACATTCATGCCATCCAATTCGGGAACAAAATAGTCGGTTATCATGGCTCTATACCGGTCTCCATTAACGGTAGCTGCCTCTCCAGCATTATTGCGGAAGAAGTATGGCCCAATGACTCCACCAGCCCATAGAGCACACCAAACAGTCAGTTTTTGTTTATGTAATGGCGTTTCAAGGGTCTCATGTGGATTCTCTTCACTCCAAATGCGGCAATTTTGCTTGTTGACGTAGCCATTCAACCAAAAATGAGCCTCATCACTGAACAAAATTTTGCGATGAAAATCAGCATCGAAATCAATCTCATTTTCGGCCCATACACCAAAATCACGACGCATTGCATGGTCTCGCGGCTTTAATTCTTGCACAAGCTGGATCTTGTAAGGTCGCAAGCCAAGATCTTTGCGCAAAATCTTCCATAAAGTTGATGGACAAAGCTCCAATTGCTGTGCACGGTGGCGAATCGATTCATTCGGGTCCTCTTCAACACTTTGCTCTACAGCGGCAATTGTTTCTTCGGTGCGCACTGTTCGACGTCTCTGCGGATGCGTATTATCACATAGAGTAAACGTAGTGCGAAAACGATCCATGGTGAACCGAATTAATTGCTCTGATGGACGATTATGTCGACCATAAAATGGACGGAGCTCACGGTAAACTTCGCGAACTGAACCATTATTTTCGAAATAAATTTGCACGATTTGCAAGCGTTGTTCTTTTGTCAACCTGTTCATGATGAAATGGCAAACCAAACTGAACATAAATGACATTAGAGTTGCCAGATTTGACCACAAAATGCCAGTTTTATCTCTATTCGAAAAACAAACCTGTAAAAAAAACACCCTGTACTATCGTATACAGTTGCACGGAAGCAGCAAATATATATACACGTAAGTTATTTCAATTATTAATGAGTTTATAGTACATGGACAAAGAACATAAAACGTTTAAGCTTTTCTGACATGCACCATGTTTTTTATTTATTGTTTCCTCTTGAACTGTCGCTATTCTTGTTATCACCTCCATAACCTTACTCTACTGGGTTTACGTTCCGGAATACGCAAGGTGACCTTATATGCTATTCTTTTTTGAGTTAGCTATATATAGTGTATAGGGCAGCACTCTCATAGTTTTTAGCTAACTGTGTATATCTATTAATTCTTTAACTTTTGTCGAACCTTTATACAGGGTGGCGCAAAAGTCATCCTCCTATCAGAAAATGCTATACATTTTGCGATTGGCCCCTAAAGTCAGTTCTGTTTTGACATTTGTGTAGTAAACACATGCGAAATACACGTTAATAAACAATGTTACGCTACACTGCTCCAGAACGCGGAATATTGCTGACTATTTATTTCGGTCGGTGAAAAACGGTTACTGCACAAAAGTAATCCTCCTATCAGAAAATGCTATAAATTTTGCGATTGGGCCCTAAAGTCAGTTCTGTTTTGACATTTGTGTAGTAAGCACATGCGAAATACACGTTAATAAACAATGTTATGCTACACTGTTCCAGAACGCGGAATATTGCTGACTATTTATTTGACCAATAATCGGTCGGGGCCAAACGGTTACTGTGAATGGTGAGCGCTACAGAGCAATGATCAACGAGTTCTTTTTGCCGCAACTTGATGAATTGGGATTGGAAAACATGTGGTTCCAACAAGACGGTGCAACAGCACACACTGCACGTGCCACAACCGATATGCTGAACATCGGAAGCTTACTTTTGCGCCACCTTGTATTTATTATATCTTTCTTTTTCTTACAATGGATTTGGAACCCATCCATGAATGCTGTACAAAAAGGAGGGGCAGATACAAGGTTTAAAGACACTTGCACAAGGTTTAAAGCCACTTGCCTTAAATGAATCGATTTGTTAATAAATTCTATTTGAAAATCGATACAAGTGACTAAAAAGTTTAATTTTTGTTAAACATCGATTTTTTTGAGAAATTTCCATTTTTCGGATTTTAGTTTAAAAAAATTTCAGAAATTATCTAACTGTAAAACAAATGTCGAATAAATCGACTTTTAATAGCGTTAAATTAATCAATTCGTTAATACTCATATGAAAAAAAATCCTATGGTAAACAAAGTTTTCTTCACACTACTTACTGTCAAATTTCGGAAGTGGTACATGCATATGGTAAAGAAGAATAGAATTAGGAGTTTAGATGACATCAAAACCAGCGTACTGGTAGCTTAATGCTTAGCAATGCGTGCCAAAATTTCTCTGATTAAGAAGCCTAGCAGCTTCCGAAATGGATCTATAAGAAAAGCTATGGCGGTTGTCTCTAAACATTTTTCCTACTCTATTCAATTAAAACAACTTTTAAAAATTAATTAAAAATGAAAAAAAAAACAACAATAATTTTCATAAAAATTTTAATGTCAAAAATTATTATTCTTGGCTTTGAGCTCGTTTCATGAATACTTTTCTTCAATGATCTGAATATTTGAAGCAAAGTGTTCAGGGATATTTTTTTTGCAATTTTTAGAATAAATCAACTCGGTAAACACAATTTTCGTGAAAAAAATTTAGGTGAAAAAAGTGTTTTTATCAGGCTATCATTTTAAAACCCATGTTAAATGAGTTTTTTATAAAATGGTAGCTGTCTGGAATCCCGTGAAGTACAGAAGATTTAATAATTTTCTGTCATAAGAATAAAACGAAAGATATTGATATCAGATATGCTTAAGAAACGCTCCGATTCCATGTCATTTCGTTAGTTCACAAAAGAAACTTATCAAATGCGCGAGCAAACTTAAACTCTGTTGTTTTTATTTATGTTACTCTTTTGAACGTCTTCACAACTCTATATCTGGTTGTGGTTATGTTTGTGGTTATATTTAGTTATTTTCATTTCTGTAATTCACGGAACTAAATGACCAAAATGCAACCGTTAACGTTGAAGTGAAATCGATCTCATATAAACTGTGTTTTCACGATTAGCATACACTGCTCTCAGCTAAATGAAATCAATTCGGTTTAGGCGCTATGTTCCTTGCTATTGGTTATCGTCTTAATACAACAACACGTAATTACCGTTGGGCAACGTATTGCTCTTATGTCAAAATGCACATGTGAGAGGGAACGCGCAATAACGATCAGCCTATTTTCTAGGCTTTCCACCTATAACACACACATAAATCACAAAATTTCGTAAAATGTTATCACAAAGCACTGGTTAAATATGAAATCACACCGAATTTTTATTAAAAATAAATAAAACACGACGCGAACTCAAAAGCTTTTCCAAGAACTGTAAACAAAGAGTGTAAACAAAAAACAAAGATATGATAGTTTGGCATAAGGTGTGGATGAGGAAGAAGAAGACGCTATGTCATCTACGACAACCATATAAATTATTCAATTATGATTCGCAATACTTTATTTTAAAGAGTCGGCTCAAGGTGATGGCATAAAAACAGCTGATTGCTTGTTCTTCCCGTGTAATTGTACTCGCACTTCTAAATCTTAAACGATTCGCTTACATTTAAAATTCCAGGAGTTTCTAATATTATGCAAACAAAAATCGAATGGGTCATAGTCATAAGTATAACTTTAATTTAGATAAAGCTATTTGACGAGATTTTATATGGGCTATCTGTCAAAAAAGCTTCGTCTAAATGCAAGTCATACCTAACTTTGACTATGACTATGGGGCAATAAATGTATAAAAGAAATGATTAAGTTGTGTGCTCGTGACTTTAGTATCCCAGTGGGGAAATTGGGAATACATTGCCTTTTTCATGCATGAAAAGATATACGAAAATCTTTGTAAGAAAAGATCAATGCAAATGCTATCGAAGGAGTATTGTGTCGTTATATTTTTGTAGTACTACATTTTTTCTTTTTTTTTTACTGTGTTTTATGTTTTATTAACAGAAGAAGCCTAGAGAAAAAATTTAAATTTCGTTGTAAAAAAATAAAATTCAAATAAAATTTTTAATTTGTGTTCCAGTTGCCTTACATTTATTTGGTGTACTCATCTTGCTATAAGACCACCGGCTCGACATGGAAATCCATTTACTTTTCTCATGGAAAGTAATACTAATATGTCCAATACAAGAGTTAGACAGGGTTACAATATAAACCGCCTCCAAGGAAATAAGAAAACATATCTGCAAGCATTATAATGAAATCCGGCACCACATATTTTCGACGTTTGATCCAAAGGTACATCGGCATTCGCTTATCAACATACACACAGGGTCGGTAAACTCCTGTGTCAACTGTCGCCCAGTAAAGGCGCTCATTCAGGCACAAACGCCACCTGTTGGCGAAGTAGAACGTGATCTGCCTGGGGAAACAAGAGCCCTCATCTTTATTTAGGATACTGTAATAGATTTAAGTCTTACCTTTCCAGACTGAACCTTGGAATGCCAAATGTTTGCCCGGCGTGTGGTGTGTGTCCAAATAACTCCAACCATCTATTAATCTGCTCAACAGAAAGTGACGACTAGGCAGAGTGAAGCATTGCTACACCAACAACGACAGGAGATTCAAGACTTCTCACCTGCATAAAAAGCTATATAAAAACGAATAGAGATGTGTGTCAATTGTTAAGTTACCATGCCTAATTTCCATCGAAAATTTAGGACAATTTTTACCGATAACTTTCAATTTCCGCTGTTAGATTATTGAAAAAGACGCGTCTTTTGATACCTTTATGGAAAATTTTTGATTCAAATTAGGCATTGAAGCGTCTGGTAAAATGGTACCAATGTCAAATATGTATACATGCTAATGCTATCCATGATGATGAGACTGCTACCAGTCCAAAGGTGGTGTATATATCTTATTTTATATTTTAATTCATCAAAATTTGATGCTGCTGCCTAGGGACACGATATCGAATGTAAAGTATCGATACTGTACTCATTTAACGTATCGCTGCACAAGTTTCGGGTATCCGATAGTATCGAAACAAAACGACTCGATACTCAAAGTTTCGATTTTAAATATACTGATAACAAGCAGTTCAATAACGAAATGCAAAATTTGTGCCTTAAAATAGGTATGTTATGTTCCTATTGGAATTCTAGATATCCTAACGATAAAAAAAAATAATTTGTATATACATACATATTTATTTATAAAATGTCATGTTTATTTATAATAAATAGGATTATACATACAAATATTTACCTTGAGTTTCTGTTTACACTGGCTTAAATCTAAATACAGTAGACAGAATAAGTCTGACCTCAGGTTGTTTTTTTTGCCATGTTCACCAATTTTGGCTTCAGTGAAATAATTTAGAGTACTAGGTCTCTCCAAATATTTAGGCCGAAATTAAATACGAAAAATTTAAATTATAGTTTAAAATTAATTTCCTATCGCTATAAAAGTATCGAGTACAAAATATCGGTATCGAATGGCAAAAGTATCGACATGGTGTCGTATCGTATCGAAATTCGTGTCCCTACTGCTGGCAATTCACCAACCAATTCGCTACTTACAGCTCTGCTGGTTGTGATGACTTGTATTCACTATGGCACCAAAGAATATAACTCTAAGATTTAAACATTTAAATAGAAGTAATCTCTGCTTCATTTCCATGAAATTTCTAACCCGTCTCTACATATATTTCATTATTAAAACACATTATTAATGGAATTTTGCTTTGAAATTCACTGTTTACTTTCTGCAACGAAAACAGATATTGGTCGTCATTTTGATTGTCACTTTACATTCTCTTTCACTTTGACATTCCCAGGTACAAAAATCTGAGGCGAATCAAGGTGAATATGCTTGAATTCGCTTTGCTATCACCATCTATAGATTCACCTTGAGTCGGCTTTTATAAAATGCATGTGTAAAGACATTGCCAGCACAGTTTAATAGGCGAATTCTGTAAGCAGTATCTAGTCACTAATAGAAACATTTTGTGGTAAATTTCAAGTTAGAGACAATTTGATATTCAGTAAGCTGTCTCACATCTCTGGTCTCAAAAAAAGAGTCACTAATTTGTCAGCTGATTCTAGGCAGGTCACAAACAGTAAAATATTGGGTGAAAATTTAAGAAAATAATAAATTTTAAGTGTACAAACATTTATATATTTAAAAAAATTATATTCAATTAACAAAAAATCAAATAAATATAATAAATTGTTTGTCACAAAAATTATCTCTAATGAAAAACCTCAAATTTAATGACTTGAGAAGAGACAGACTTACAGAATACAGCTATTAGTGATTTCAGATGATTTCGGTATTCTGTTAGAGAAAATCACAAAAAGTTCACCAATGATATATGGTCAAAACACACTTGAATACATCTGAAGTACAGCATTTGACAGTTCATGTATATATATCGCTATAGCACAGGTAGTAAGCGTCGCGAGTTCAATTTGTGAGACGCAGGTTCGAACCCAGGATTGTGGGCAAATTATTATTTTTATTAGTATTTTTTGTTAATTTAACCTTCTTTTTATACCTAGTAGTGCTACGCACACAAAGTATATTAACTTTAGTCGCCTAACGGTAGTACGTAACGGCATAAACGGATCGAGATAGATATTGACTTATATAAATCAAAATGATTAAGCCATGTCCGTCCGTTCGTCCGTCTGTGAACACGACAACTTGAGTAAATTTTGAGATAACTTAATGAAATTTGGTATGCGGGTTCCTTGGCTCTCATCTCCGAGCGCTATTTAAAATGGACGAAATCGGTTGATAGCCACGCCCACTTTTTATATAAAGAATATTTTCGAAAACACAAAAAAAGTGATTACTCAGTACATAATACACCTATAAGGATAAAATTTGGTGAATATATTGAGATTGACACATGAAATAAAGTTTTCAAGAAATTTTTGAAAGTGGGCATGGCACCGCCCACTTTTGATTAAGTCAAATTTAGAAGTAATATTAAACCTAAATTAAAAACCGTTCAAGATATCGAAACGAAATTCAGCATGCAGGTTTTCAGGTATGCAAGGAATGTTCCAGGAAAAAATGAGCGGGATATTGGTTAGCGTCTTAGTACAATTTGATTGTTTTGTGCGTTGGCAATACTTTATTTTAAACAGTCGGCTTTTATAAAATGCCGTTTGGAAACTGTAGATCCCGCTAATTTGTAGGAAAAATTAGAATTAGGATACCACAAATTGGTTGAGAAGCTCGGCCTTAATCTCCTCAGTAGGTACATATATATCGCGCCAACTATTTTTTTATTGTGCTGTAGTTATTAATTTTATATTTTGTCAAGTAATGCGTTTATTTTACTTTATAGTTTCTAATTAACTAAATTTGTATTATGAACTATTTATTAAACACTTTATTTTTCATTTATTTGATAGTTTTTATTCATTTAAAGTTTAACTCTTATTTTAAATATATTTTGGTTTATTTTGTACATATATTCTAATATGGGTGATACAGGCATAACGGGAACCGCGCTTCAAAAAATAAATTCGGTAGCGCCTTTTGCATACCTCTTGGTGGTATGGACCAGTTTTAATCAAAGTTTTGAATTGAAGTTTTTATTTTAAAATAACTCTGAACGCGATTTCCTTCATTACACTTTCTCGGAGCTCCTTCATCCACTACCTTCCACTCCGATTCGCAAAGGAAGATGCCAAACTAGTAGGGGTAAACAATGGTATGGACATTGTAAAATACTCAAATACGTTCTCAGAGAACACGACTTTTCGCATCAAGCCATCTTTTGCTACCTTGAAAACGATACCTTGTTTATTAATATTGTTTCCAAATGTGAGCAAAAATGAGAAGCGAACCGAAAAACTTCAATCAAAAGGAATATATAATATCTCACAGGTTAAAAACAACATTTTTAACTTAAGCTTGATCGTGACACTAGATGTATGTAAGTCAGTTAACACCCTTTTTGGTTCCTCGAAATTTTCGATACATAAAAGATGGGCGTGGTTTTAAATACCATCTATTGTTATGGCAGCTATAGCTCTGTAGCTAATTATATTATGAACGATCCTAAATTAGTGAGTTTTGGAGATTTTTGTTTTCCCCGCGAACAATATTTGTGTGAGGTTTTCAGTTTTTGACATCATCAAAAACCTTATTAAGGTCATGGTCACACGTCAATCTAAAAAACTTCAATTTGTATAAATTATTAAATATTGATATTAGATATATTTTTGATTTCTCGTGCAATGGTGAAAGTTATACAATTACTATACTGCAATAGCACAAATGGATTTTATGCTGATTACTAAAGTTAATAAATGTGCTTTCGCATTTTTAATTTTTTGAGACTAATTTGTACAATTTGTTTGATCAGTTTTCTCGAGGAGGTCCACTGAAAGGTTTTGTGATTTGAAAGCATTCAAAGCTTGTTGTACTACTGCGTCGGATGGAATATCTTCACGGGTAAGCAACCAGGCGAATTCTGCAAAACCGAAGAAAATATAAAATTTCTTAGTTTAAGTAAACACTCCGTAACCAATTAATAAAATGTTTACACTTTGCTAACCTAGTTTTGTGAACGCAATTTCCTTGCAACTGTATACGGCCGAAAAGTTGGTGTAATCGGTGCCTATAACCCAGTAATCAGCATCACCTGAAAGCGCTGTAAAGCAAATAAAAAACATTTAAATTTTGTTTAGTGATAGTCTAAGGCTCAATATTATTATTTAAGTTTAAAAACAATATTTGGATTACTTACAAGCAAGACCTTCAAACCGTACTAAGAGTTTGCCAGCACCAATAATTCGTGCAGTTCCTGAGATTGTTTGAATTTTGTTGCTATAAAAGGTGAATAGAAGAGATTACAATTATTATGGAATATTTCAGCATAAATTCACTAAAAATGGAAGTTAAAAACTTTTCTGCTATTTGAAAATATTTTAATTTAATATAACTCAAAGCACTTAGAACAAAAAGAGGGTCCAACAGCGAATGTACGTTACCGCAGTCAAATCGCTGGTATGTAGTTCACCACTCTCTCGTAAAATGCTTAAATTTACAGTGTTTTCATTGAATATTTATGAAAAAAGGTATCGTGAAAATTGCAAAAACGTTTAACAGTGAACATTGTATACAAATTCCAATGTTACTATAACTCGGGAATTGAAATCAAATTTCTCCAGTGGTGAATTATCTACCCGCGAATTGATAGTTAACTGTTTTCCAATATTCGTCACGTTGAGCCTGCTCTATGCTTTCTTTTATTCAAGGAGTATCGAAAAAGTAGAGGAACCAAGGCGAATTATCGCACGCTATCAATTCAAGGGTAAAGAATTCACCAGGCGGTAAGAAAAGTTGAACTAATGTAATTCCTATGAAGTTAAGTTTGTCACGGTATGGTGAGTACCTGACCCGTGAATTGATAGCGTGAGTTAATTCGCTTTGGTTCCTTTTAATTTTCGATTCTCTTTTTTTGAGCATTTCGTCAGCGTGTTTGTTTGCAGGGAATTATTATAAATATATATATATACTTACTCCTCATTTATTTGGGAATTAAACACAGAAATAGTATCGGAAGTCATGGGAGCATAAGTTGCTTTGTTGCAGCGACCACCCGCTTCGAAAATGGCAAAATATTTCGAATATTCATGCCAGGTACCAACATACTGCAATAAAAAGAAAATGAAAAAACAAAATGTTTTTGTAGTCAAAACTGAGAAGTTCAAACATCCTGGCAGTGCTCTTATTTAGGTGTCCTATATGCCGTTTGATCTGCGGAACCATAGACGGGCTCTAAATGACCTCCACACTGAGTCGATAGACAGATCCCTCAGATCTCGGCCTGTGAATCCCGTTATTAATACTCAACCACCTGAATTGGCTGAAGAGGAGCGTGTACTTCCGAGGGAGACTAGAGTCATACTAGCACAACTTCGCTCTGGATATTGTAATAGGTTAAACTCTTACTTATGCAGACTGAGCCCCAACATACCAAATACATGCCCTGCATGTGGTATGACCCCTCATGATACCATACATCTCTTTTCCTGTTCAGTTGAACCCACTCTTCTAACACCCACATCACTCTGGTCCAACCCTGTGGAAACTGCGCATTTCCTCGGACTTCCGTTAGAAGAGCCTGATGACAATTTAGAGTGATCGAGCCCATTGGGCAGGGCGAAGCACTGTTAACAACAACAACAACAACAGTCTTAGATATGTGACGTCAGTTCCTTTCAAATACCTACTAAAAAAATGTTCCTGAAAATAGTTGCATACATTATTTTCCAATTCACATGAATCAATTTCAAACCCAAAAACTTTCTTTTAAGGGCCTAAAAACGGCAGATTGTCAAAAGCTTATCACAGGACACTTTTTTGGTGTTCGTGCCGATTATGATAAAAAAGGATGTCGTGATGACTCCTCTTCAAGCTCATATGATAAATAAAATTTGGCTCATACCGGACGACCATCGCAAGAAAGAACATAACCTGATTTCGCACTCTCGAATGTGGTCATACAGAATGTAAAATCTAAGTTTAAGACAACTTTTTGCCTCATTTACGAATCGTATGTGTAACGATATGCCTCTCATCACATTTAAATATGTACAGCCCAAAGCCAGACATACATATATCAGGTATTGCGCTGCCGCAGTCGTAACATGAAGAAGAGTTTTTGTCTATGATCCTATGCAACTATGCGATCTTAAAGAATACATATCGTCGGTGACACTTCAAAACCGCGTTACGCACAGTTGCAAAACCGCGTAAGAGACATTTATGTCAAAAACTTTCATGGGCCCCTGTCATTCAGATCTGTTACTACATGTTGGGAACTTTAACCATAAAGTCAATATTTGTCTTTAAATTAAGCAATTTGTAGTGGAAAAACAGCCAAACTCAGATATCACTTGCGGGGTTTATATTTGTGCGTTACGCGGTTTTGCAGTGTCAGCGATGATATGAACATCTGGTCACTTCATTGCAATGCTCCTCCGCGAGATATCTTTTGCTCTAGAGCTGGGAAAATTTAGCCACCTCAATATAAAAAATTTCTATGCAAGGAGACTAATCGGCTTCTCGAATTGTTCTTATCGTTCTTAATCAATAATAAACACCAAGAGAGGCCAAATCATACCACACCTCGGGAAAGGACTGGAGGCCTAATATATACTGGAAGCTGGTATACCAGGGCGAGGCGAACTCTAAATATTCTGATATTGAATATTTAAAACAAACAAAAAGAATCTCAGAGTCTAAGGATATTTTGGGGAGACTAGAAATAAGCGTAATATTTATGTGACTTACCTTTCCAGCATCGAAGTTCTGCACAGTTTTTACATTCTTAGGGCATTTACCAAAGCTGAAAACTTGGCCAGATACCAAATTGCACGATGCCAGAAATACAAGAAGGGATAGAGTGACGCTGGAAAAGATAAATAAATAAAATAAAAATATAAAGCGAATTAATGTTAGAAACGCTAAATATCATAAATTCTTTACTAATTTCTATAATTACAACGCAACTGCTATTTCAGGTGCAGTTACATAGATAATGGGCTAAATAGGGTCTACCCCAAATACTCATCTTATACTTTACATATATACAAGGTGGCGCAAAAGTAAGCTTCCGATGTTCAGCATATCGGTTGTGGCACGTGCAGTGTGTGCTATTGCACCGTCTTGTTGGAACCACATGTTTTCCAATCCCAATTCATCAAGTTGCGGCAAAAAGAACTCGTTGATCATTGCTCTGTAGCGCTCACCATTCACAGTAACCGTTTGGCCCCGACCGATTATTGGTCAAATAAATAGTCAGCAATATTCCGCGTTCTGGAGCAGTGTAGCGTAACATTGTTTATTAACGTGTATTTCGCATGTGTTTACTACACAAATGTCAAAACAGAACTGACTTTAGGGGCCAATCGCAAAATTTATAGCATTTTCTGATAGGAGGAATGGATTAGCATAAATATTAGAATTGCTCATGAGTTGAATGAGATATTTTCCTACATCGGGAAAAAAAGCTAAAAAAAAAACTTCTAAAAAGCTAACAGCTAAATTCCATTTTTTCCAGCTAAACGGCAAAAAAAAAAGCTAGATCTAGCTAGAAAACAGCTAAAATTGCAACATTGTTCCTGGTACATATGTATATGAAATAAAAAAATTGTATAAAATGAATTTTGATAATTTTTAGAATCGCGCTATTTTTTATTCTAAACTTTTCATTTCACGTTAATTCAATAAATAAATTTTTTTAATTTAAAATAAAGCCTGCTTAGTCTATTATCTATGTAACTGCACCTGAAATAACACTTGCGTTGTTATTATAGAAATTAGTAAAGCATTTATATTTATCTTTTCTGACATAAATTCTCTTTGCAAAAGCGACATTAATTCCATTGACATTATGACACGTCACCTAATTTAAGAACTTACATGAATTGCTTCTGCATGTTGAACAGTTTTTTTTTTGTTTTATTGCTTCAGTCACAACTAACTTATACAAAGTCCAAAAGAACTATATGCTCCATGTGTTTCTCGATGGCTTTTATAGCAATTCACGTTGGTAAGTTGTTTTTGTAAAAAACTCATATCAGCATCGAAATACAATCGATCTTAATATTTGTCCGAACTCACGATGGCACGGGCGAAAATTTTGATGTCTAAAGGTGCCAGTAAAGTAGGCTAAGTTCTACTGAACAAAACTGTATATACCTAGTTGCGAGGTGTTGTGATATTCCGCAAGTGCAATTACAAATGGCTTGTACCAAAGATAAGGAGAGGAAGAGTGATAAAAAGAAAAAAAAATTTAAGAAAAAGAATATTAGTGAAGAGGCCAAAACACGAATAGGAAGTGGGATTTGACTAAGGCCCGGTTTTTCAGTCCATGGTTAAGCTCAGTTTAAACTAAGTTTGCTTAAACTCGGCATAAATTTAAACTCCAGTTAAACTGCAGAGCGGTTTTTCAGTGAGAGTTTAAGGCCTCTTTTAAGATTTGCTTTTTATACGGCAACATTGGTTTTTTCTTTATCTAGATACGGCAACAGATAATATTTGTATACATATTCAAAGCCATTGCTTCTCCTCAGTATTGTAATAGTTAGCATTTCGCCAATTTCTGCATCACTATAATCACTTTCGTCAGATGATATATCCAGTATTTAATTAAATATAAAAATATCGTCCTTTCTTAATTGCGTTCAGCTTATTGTTTCACAACCAAAACCATCAAATATGCAAAACAGCTGACAGGTTAACTAGAGTTTAACCCTGCCGAATTGACCGCTTAAACTACGTTTAAACTTCGTTTAAAGTTGACTGAAAAACTGCGCAACAAGTTTAAGCTTAGTTTAACTGACAAATTGAGTTAAACTTGTACTGAAAAACCCGGCCTAAGAAAAGGAAACGTAAAAGGAGCTAGCATGGAAAAGGAAATTAACAGGTAGGAGAAAAGTAATTGGATATTCCATATATTCCCACCTCAGTGGGGTCATCCAGAATTCTCTGCTGCCAAATTTGATTGTCAATATCTGAATGATATTTCGCCAATGCCCGTTATACTGAGCCATACAGGGTGATTCTACTTTGAATATCTCTTCGGAAATAATTTTAATTCCCAGTTTTACAGAGCCAAATTTCAAGTTTGTATTTCGCAACCCTACACTATAGAGTCTACAAGGATGTCAGTTGTGTTCCTAGTTATTTAATTGCAATAGTTATAACCCAAACCCATATTTTCATTTGAAAGCTGCACTAGCAAGACTCCTACCGGCATGGTTGCCTCAATTTTCAGAGATGTAGTTACGTCACGCTGTCGCGATTGAACATGCAATAAACGAGCAGGGGGGTATAGAGCTCGAACAACAATGGTTAATGTTTTCAAGTAGTTTTCTGTGGCAAAATTAATTAATATTTTTTGATAAGGTTTTGTATTAATTTTTTGTTTGTTATTCAGATAATTTATTTTTTATCAGATTTTTAATCACGTCTTTCTTTCTTGAATAATTAAAAGTAGTTGGGGACACGCCTACTTCGAAACAATTTTGTTTACCTTGAACTTTGTTCGAAGAGGTTATTATTTGTGCCAAATATTACTTGTAAAATTATCGAACTATCATAAAAAGTGAACGTGATTGACTGACCGATTCCGTCCATTTTCACATCAAGAACTGCTTATTGAAGAGTCACCAAATATCGTTATTAATCCTTAATGGCTCTAGTTCTAGGCGTTAAAACTATTGTGCAGATTTGTACTAAAAAGGCGCCCAGCAAGCGTTTTGTCAATCACCGTGTGTAATTTCATTAGGCTGTCGGCCTTAGTAAATGAATTTTGAAATTTTTTTAACGTTTTCCGAAATCTTAGGTACAGGAAAAGTGGGCGTGGCCATCATCCGATTGAATATATTTCATCAATCGTTACCAATTTTGACTGTACGTTCATGCGGTCACTGGAAAATATAGTTTTAGTAGGAAAAGTATAGTTTTTGAAAATTGGGCGATACCACGCCCATAGTAAATGTCTCAAATTGCGACACAGTTTATGATATTTATAATAAGGATGTGACTTGGAGTTGGAAAAATTGATTACTCAATAGCTTTTTTTGTTTAGAGTAAAAAAGATTTGTGAAAAATTATCGTTTTAAAGAAAATAATTTTATTTTTTCATAAATCGATATTTTATATGAAAAAGGTCCATTCGATGTACAAGGTGGCGCAAAAGTAATCCTCCTATCAGAAAATGCTATAAATTTTGCGATTGGCCCCTAAAGTCAGTTCTGTTTTGGCATTTGTGTAGTAAACACATGCGAAATACACGTTAATAAACAATGTTACGCTACACTGCTCCAGAACGCGGAATATTGCTGACTATTTATTTGACCAATAATCGGTCGGGGCCAAACGGTTACTGTGAATGGTGAGCGCTACAGAGCAATGATCAACGAGTTCTTTTTGCCGCAACTTGATGAATTGGGATTGGAAAACATGTGGTTCCAACAAGACGGTGCAATAGCACACACTGCACGTGCCACAACCGATATGCTGAACATCGGAAGCTTACTTTTGCGCCACCTTGTATTAGTACATATATGTTATGAATAGGTAATTAAACTGAAAATCATTTCAAATATGTTTAAAAAATAACTTAATGGACGATTTTCAGATTCAGAATTCAGATTAGAATTATTAAACAATCTTTAACACTCTTAAATATATACAAAATTATAAAAAACAAGTAAGGACGGCGCTGTCTTCGGCTGTGCCGAAGGCTTTATACCTTTCATGAATACGTGCAAACTTAAATACGCATTGTTGTTGAGGGAGAAATGGCCATAATCCTCTTATCTGAACGATCGGTTGCATGGGATATATACTATATATAGCTCCGATCTTAGAGATTTTTTTACCAAATTTTTTATTATCTGTAAGCAAATATCTCACCAAGTTTCAAGTTTTAATCTCCCAAAATTAGGGATAAATGGCCATAATCCTCTTATCTGAATGATCGGTTGAATGGGAGATATATGCTATAGTGACCCGATTATACCTGATCCGACAAATGTCTTATATAATACAAAAATACATCCGTGTGCCAAATTTCATCGATATATCTTTAAAATTGAGGGACTAGTTTGCGTTCAAACAGACGGACGGACGGACGGACAGACGGGCATGGCTGTATCAACTCAGTTCATCGTCCTGATCAATTTGGTATACTTAATGGTGGGTCTATCTCTTATATTTCTAAACGTTACAAACATCGGACCAAAGTTAATATACCATTTCATGTTCATGAAAGGTATAATAATAGGACTACAAAAATAACAGTTTTTGGTCCCAGAACTAAAATACAAATACAAAACTATGAGTTAAAATGTAACTAACTGATGAATACAAAAATAAATAAAACGGATACCGTTTGATGGTAAAGCTGAAAAATACAATGGCCCATAAGCATAGTCAAATTAAAATAGAGTTTTATAAACTTAAACATGATTCTGTAATAAACGTCATTTCATGTCTGTCGTAGTCAACTTAAAAAACATTTTATGTCTAAGACGTAGTTTTAATTTTATAAAGATGAAAATGTCATTTTAACATTTTAAATTTACGGTTTGTGTCTACGGTAGTGCTTGTAACGTCGCTTGCTGGAAACTTGAGTATGGCTTTTTTTGCTTGTTGCTACAGATATGACATGGTTTGCGAAATAAATAGCTGACACAGGATGACCTTACAAAACATAAAAAATTTCTTTATACCACCAATCACCTAAATTTTTTTTCATAAGGGGACTCTGTTACTTTTCGTTTTAGTTAAAATCTTTGTTTAACATGACTATTTTACAAAATTATATTTGAAATGTGTAATTCTTATAATCGATTGATTAAAAACTGATGTTTGCTATTATTAAAATATATCCAAAAGTCACTAAAAAAATAATCGATTGAAGTAAAAATCGATTATTATTTCACAACCCTAACTTTCACCATATTCGTTTAAGAAACCTTGAATCTTCTTACCTATAAAGCGATGTAACCGAAACTATGTGTACGAGCTCTTAAGTGGTATAGATATAATGTGTATGAAAGTGTAGCAGTCTGTCTGTGAAAGACAGGGTTACATGGAGTATATAAACTGTTCTGTCAGCTTTATTCAGGTGAATGCCGAGCTTCACCTTTTGCCGAAGAGGAACCCGAACTTCCGAGGGAGACAAGAACCGCACTGGCTCAACTTTACTATAATGGTTCGGCTTACTATAACAAATTAACCTTTGTTCCAAGTCTATTAAAATCGTTTACAATGCTGGGTAAGGATAGTGATAACTAGACAGGGCGAAGCATGAATACAACAACAACAACAGTAAATTTTTAAGCCAAAGAGGAGTTTAAGAAAAAAGTAGAGGTTGGGGAAAAAGTAGAACAACATCAACAGGAATGGTGTTAGAAATCTGCCCAGGAAAAGGAAGAAGAACGGATCAATAGATGACGATAAGGTATACAGATGGTATTTTCTCTCTTGAATATTTTTGCAAAACTGTAAAAGTGCTTTTGTAATAAATAGAAAAGAAATTAAAATGCTACCGTCTGTATTGGGAAAGGTATCATCGAAAGTTAAACCCCGTTGGCCGTCTTACAAAATATACAAACTTCATTGCAAACTGACGACTCTCGAAAAATATTTTGGCTGCGACTCGTTTAGTTAGCTCAAAGTATTAGAGTAAATGTAAACTCAATGGAAAGTTTTTGGTTTTTAACATACAACAGTCAAATCGCAAAGATAAATTTTTTATATTTGTATTTACATTATTCTACTCTGAATAGGCGCCAGTTGTTTGATAAGCTGCAGTAATTAGACGAGAGCTTTGTTTTTCTACTGTCTAGATCGATAACACAGCAACTATTGTGATAGCGGGAGTAAGTGTTGCCGTTAAGATACCAAAGTTTCTGTCTGGGTAATTTGTAAGGCCTTGGAATGTTTGATCCGTATTCATTAAAACTATAGTTTTTTGAAGTTATGTGCAATTATTTCACTGTCCTCAGAAATTGTTTTAATCATTGGAAAATGGTCAGCATGCGAGTTGATTTATTAAATGTTGGTCTTAGTTGTTCGAATATACGACATATAAAGTGTTTTCAATGTATGCCCTTTGACGGTTCCAATAACAATTCAAACCATCAAACCGGGAGAACCCAAATACGCTCTAGCCTTTTATCCACCGAAGAACGTAAGCGTAGGCTCGAGGGCTACTGATTGACTCTTCCCCCAACACTGCTGTTGTAACCGCAACAGTACTCCCGAAGTTTGGGGTGTGTTGTGCAATACCCACAACTCCCGTGAGAATCATTTAATATGACCACGCCGAATCTACAAGTCATTGCTGAAGATTGTCCTTAAAGCTCTTCTAATAGTGCATCACTGTAACTCAGGCGCGGATACAGGTCTTTAGTTGAGGGGCGGCGACCAAATTGCCATGAAAGTCAGTAATATAAATGAATGATTAATTTCAGAACACCATATTGACATAATTACGAATAAACGTAACGAATTTATCTTTAAGCACTCAAATTAGCTTTCGAACAAAAATCAATCAGGAAATGATTTTATACAGATCAAAGGTAGAAACTAGTTCTTTCTGATAAGCGAGTTTCACTTATGTCTTTTAACTAAGTGGAGTTATATTGAATCTATATTTATTGGAGCAATGAAAAAAAAAATAACGAGATGAGCAATAATGTTTAGTAGGGTGGGTCGATTTGTATGGACATACCCAAAAAAATAATTTTCGAACCTGCGAAATTTCATTTTTTTGACTTTGATTTTTAAATTTTCATGTATACCCTGTCCGACCCAAAATGTCCGCTAAAAACGTTGGCGATAACAGTTTTTTGAAAAAAAAAAAAAATATTTTTTGGGTTTTGGGGAGTGTTTTGGTCAAAAAATTGACGCTTTCGCCATTTTTTTAAAGGTTTTGTAGCATACATGCAAAAATGGTTTCGATGAAAATGAATTTGTCTCATATTTCCTGTCCCACTTAAATTTATATTATGTTGGCGATAACAGTTTTTTGAAAAAATTATTTATTTTCGGGTTTTGGAAAAGTCGATTTTTCGACCAAAACAAGTCCCAAAACCCGAAAATAAAAATTTTTTTTTCAAAAAACCCTTAAAAAATAGACCCTTTCGCCATTTTTCGATATCGGTTAATAAATCGACCCAGTCTAATGTTTAGTGAAATTAAGTTCGTTTCAATATATTCGTCGACAGATTAAATATGTAGTTTTGGTACAAAGATGTTTTTGAAACAGTATACATTATTATTTTTCATAAATTAGCGTCAAGCTATTATGATACAATTCTATATTATAAAATCAATGTTTTGCTTTCCTTTTTTTTCGAATCTTTCTATAATGTTTTTAACGTCGATTTTAATATCTACTGTACGTGTAAAAGTGCTAAATCAATGAGCCTCTCTTCAGTCATAGTTGTTCGTAACCATGTATTTAATCGCCGAGGGATAGAAAAACTTCTTTCTGGAGAAGCATTACTGACTGGCAGTGTAGCCAGTGGAAAAGCATTTCAATCGCAGTGATATAAAACTTCTACAGCCGATTTTGGTATTGATTTTTTGTCGGGCTTGTTTGAGAGAATATATTTATCATACCTTTACATTTAACGCTAGACAAGCAGACGAAAAAGATAAGAAAGATTTCATTCGATCTCAATTTTACGAAAATCTAAAAAAATGCATTTGAATTTCGGGCAAATTAAGCACGTCTAATATTTCTTCAGGTCTGAGGGGGGAGGCGATCGCCCCCATGGCCCCCCTCCCCTGTATCCGCTACTGACTGTAACTAGAGTAACACGTTTTTCTTGGACACTGATGAAATATCCTTACTGCGGGTGTAAAGAAAAGCAATGCTACATACCTGAACTTTAACCAAGCTCTATGAAAAATAAGTTATTTCTTCGTTTTCTATTAGGAGGTTTGGGTTGAAAGTTCATGGATATGAATCTTTAAAAAGCTAACGTCAATGGGAGGATCCTTGCTCACTTGTCCAAAACTTTTTTTTAACAGCCTAACAAGGAATAAAATACTCAGGTATAGCTTCAGTTATGCTTACGTAGCATAGACTTGACTTCACTTTTACTTGACTTGGCCACTTAGCATCGATTATACTCCACTTAGCGCATACAGTATGGCAACATAATCAGCTGTTTTCTTACTGTCAACTTGCTGTAAAAAATTTATATTAGCAAAGTGTTAAAATTTATGTCGTTGGGTTTTACGTTTATACATTGTAAAAGAGGTAACTAGGTAAAGTTTAGTTCTGTAGTGGCATATCCTGCAAAGACGATATTTTCTGGTGCCGGGACCATTGTTTACCCGTACTAGTTTGGCATCTTCTTTTGCGAATCGGAGTGGAAGGCAGTGGATGAATGTACTCCGAGAGAGTGGAATGAAGGAAATCGCATTCAGAGTTGTTTTAAAGTAAAAACTACAACTAAAAATTTAATTTTAAACTGAAACTTACATTCTGTAGGAACTGATAAGGTGTTATAAGTGCTTTTTATTCAATAATTTAGGGATTTTATGTCTTCACGTTCAATATTGCAGTATTTTAATATGATTGTTTTATTATTGCATACAACGCATCCTGTGTGGTATGTGTGTGTGTGCAGATTCGGAGTAAGTTGCGCTACTAGTAGACATATATTGCTCTATAAGGGATATTAGCGACTATATAGGAAGAACTCAACGGTTTGCTCGTGACAACAACTAACGCTTAGCCCAAATTACCTACAGCAGCATCCAAATATGTGCATGGTTCCAGGAGGAAGTGCATCACAATGGCGCCCAAAGTGCTACTTGAGCTCGGGAGTATTTCCTCTCTCGAGCAGCACAGCAACCAACCAGACATATATGTACTATGGCCGGGACGAAAGTTGCATTGCGTTATTAAAGTTCGTGATCCACAAAAAAGTGTTTAATCACTATAGAACCATTCCGAGTTTCTTGTTTTGAAATACTTGGGTAATATAATTGATGTAGTAATGTGTAGTGATACTAAAAACATTTTAATAACTGCGTTGTATTTCCTTGAAGGTCTGTATACACGTGCACGAACATGAACATAGACGCAATCCTGGATTTTTCATTCTTGAACGTTCTCCGTATTTACCAACGAATGCGGGAATCGCGCAGAATTCGCCGATTTGCAGTTCACCCGGCAAATGTAGATCGAAAGTCTAAAGGATATTTTACGGCAGTTTTCCTAAAAAGCAAGGAGGATGACGATAAGCTATTTGGGCTGGTCCGAATGAGGCGTCCAATTTACGACTTGCTCTTAAATTGGTGGGCGGATTTATTGAAAACCCGCAGAAGCAAATTAGTGCCGAAGAGCGTCTAGTTATAACATTAATGTAAGTGAAACCGGATCTTAATGTGTAAGTGTTGTGTTTTACCCAGCCGTAGTAGTTTTTAAAGATTTAAAATATTTCAATGATATGAAAGATTTAAAAAAATGTTTTGCCATAGATATGTATATATAGAACAGTTTGAGTTAGTCACATATTCATTTACTTTTATTCGCTTCGTACTTCTTTAGGTATCTCGATCACGGAACTTCTCTAGAAGTCATTGCTTCCATGCACAAGTTGGGTAAGACCACTGTACGCAATATTGTATTGGAAACCTGTGAGGTATTATGGATCGCTTTGTCGCCGGTATACCTCAGTGAACCATCGACATCACAGTACCTGGACATTTCGCAAGATTTCCTAAAGTTGTGGAACATCCCAAACTGTGTCGGAGCTATCGATGGAAAACATATTGCCATTAAATGTCCAAATAATTCTGGGTCACTATACTTGAACTATAAAAAATTTTATAGTATAGTACTTATGGCTACATGCGATGCAAAATATACTTTCACTTCTGCTGGCATTGGCAGCTGCGGTGGACAAAGTGATGGAGGTAATAAATATGATTTTGAGATTTGTGAAACATACTGATTTCATTTAAATTTTAAGGCCAGCAAACAGATTTTGGCAGTTCACTCCTTCAAAACAGTTTGCCATTACCTCCAAAAGCGCTCCTATGGAACGGCTCAGTTGTGGATTTTCCATACGTTTTTGTGGGCGACGCCGCATTCCCTTTAAAGGAGAATTTAATGCGGCCTTATCCGGGGACTCAACTACCACAAATCAAAGCCGTATTTAACCGACAATCTCGAGCACGTCGAGTAATTGAAAACAGTTTTGGAATTTTAAGTGCTCGCTGGCGTATTTTATATAAAACTATAGAGTGTTCCCCGGATAATAGCGACAAAATTGTTTTGGCCTGCCTGGTCCTACACAACTTAATAATGCTAAATGACCATCAACGCTGGTATTGTCCGGATGATTTTGTAGATACGGACAACCCTGAGCAATCTCAAAATGGAGGATGGCGTATTGATGTAGAAGAAGCAGGTGGCCCATTGCCTTCATTACGTCATCTCGACGAAACTCTTCACGGCTGCATTCCGCCTCAGAGATATGTTAGCGGATTATTTCATGAATCAAGGGGCAGTTCCTTTCCAGAACAGATTGAGTCAATCACTATAGTGCGTTTTATAATTATAGTACACAAGGAAATTTCAAGTTTTAATTATTTAATACTATTAATTAAAATTGAATAATTTTCAAATATTTTAACATTTAAGAGCCATCTTTACAATTTTATTCTAAACCTTGTGTATCTTAAAAAATTTTAAATTTAAGAGTGCTATAATTATTACACTTAAATACTTAGCGCCAAACCTCTATGTATAGATATATACATATTTGAATACGAGGTGTGTTCAAAAAGTATCGCGAATTTTGAATTTTCGCTGGTTACGTATATTCGAATTTCCAATTTTTTGTGGCGTTATGTTGGTACTCATGTCTCTCACTTATGCCGACAAGCTCGGCCATTTTGAATGTTCAGTTAATTGTTGACAGCTGCTTTGCTTGCACGTGTTTTGGATCGTCTTCGATTTTTACCTATTTTTTTACCAAAATTGCTCAATTGTGACCAAAAACAGCATCGTATGAACATTGCTAATGAGATGTTAAACTCTGTCCGCGACGACCCAAATTTGCTCCAGAGGGTCATAACTGGTGACGAATCGTGGGTTTATGGTTATGACGTGGAAACCAAAGCTCAATCATCTCAATGGAAGCTGCCGCACGAACCAAGACCGAAAAAAGCGCGCCAAGTTCGGTCGAATGTGAAAGTTTTGCTGACAGTTTTCTTCGATTGCAGGGGCGTGGTGCATCATGAGTTCTTGCCACAGGGAAGAACGGTCAATAAGGAATATTACCTGCAAGTTATGCGCAATTTGCGCGAAGCAATCCGACAGAAACGCCCGGATTTGTGGAAGAACAAAAATTGGCTTTTGCACCACGATAACGCCCCTGCTCACGCATCGTTGCTTGTGCGCGACTTTTTGGCCAAAAACAACACACTAATGATGCCGCAGCCACCGTATTCCCCAGATCTGGCCCCCTGTGACTTTTTATTGTTCCCTAAACTGAAGAGGCCCATGAAAGGACGACGTTACGCTTCTCTTGACGAGATAAAGACGGCATCGAAGGAGGAGCTGAACAAGATACAAAAAAATGATTTTTTGAAGTGCTTCGAAGATTGGAAAAACCGTTGGCACAAGTGTATAATATCTCATGGGGATTACTTTAAAGGGGACAAAATAGATATTCATGAATAAATAAATAATTTTTGAAAAAACACAAAATTCGCGATACTTTTTGAACACACCTCGTATATATAGAAAGCATATGTTATTATATAAACGTTATAACTTTTATTCCATGAATGTAGAAAATAAAATAAAGTATGTCATTCATTGTAGCTAAATCATTTGTGAATTGTGATAAATAAAAAAATAGGTAGAGGCACTTGTAGGGGGTGTAGGCAGAGTCACAGTGGGAGGGGAGGAGAATAATACATCACTCCTCTGGCTCCAGCTGTATGTCCATTACCGCTGTTGTTATAACTTGTATGGCTTTCGTTTGTTTCCTCTCGCTCATCTCACCTATGGTTGCAACAATCATGTCGCCAAACGAACGCAACCTGCGGTTTTCGGTTAACCGCTCTCTCTGCACTTCCTTAAACATTTGGCAACCTTCATGGAAGTCATTGTCTGCTGCCTCTTGGTGCCTCCTTCTTTTTGTTGTCATGGACAGGATCGGGCGATAAATTTCGGAGGTGCAAGGAAGGAAAATCGGTGATGACGGAGGAGGCGATGAGCTAGCTGGGGATCGAGAAAACTCTTTTAAAATATTTGATGAACATCGCGTACTGAAAATAAGTATTCGTCAGATATGTATTATAACAAAACTATTTGGTAATTGTTTCCTTAAGGACACAACTGCTAAAATATGTCCAAAAAACGCGTTTTGGCTTCGGTATCAATAATTCGATTTTTTGTTTCTGTCAAGAGTTATTTGCAATTAAAGTTGAAATTTTTTTGTCATTTTCATGTGGCAAAGCTTCCCGATGGGGAATCAAGAGCGCCCATCTCTCTCGAAAAGCGCTCTCAGAGCGAAGTCCAACACTTGCTGCACTGAGCTTCTAAATTAAGGTAATTTTATACGACAGCACGTAACTGCTAATATACGTATCAATAATCCGAAAGCGGAAATTCGATATTCTATGTCTGTTCAGAGATATTTGCAAAGTTGAAAATTTTCTGTCATTTTCATGTGGTTGTTGTAATTACAGATTAGGGTTTACCGAAAAGTGCAGAAATGTGTTCTGCGCAGATATTGTGGACCACGTAGCCGGTGTTGGACCGGCTAAGGGTTATTTTTTTGCAGCGCGGCCGAAGACCGCCTACGCAGAAAAGTGTTATGCACATAAATACCTTGGATCAAGCCCCCTATTTGGGTCGGACCTAGGCCATTTTTGGGTTTTTTGCTAATAACTTTTCACTGAAACAAATTCTTTAATTTCCGCTTTCGGATTATTGATACAGATATCAAAACGCGTCGTTTGATACCTTTTTGGACGCATATTAGCAGTTACGTGCTGTCCTATAGAATTACCTAAATTAATGTACAAACATTACTACAGAGGCACTTCACAAATTTTGGTATTATAATTATTTACCTGTCGAGCCAAGCTCTTGTGCTATAGATGTCCAGGCAGCCAATTTCCGATCTTGTAGCCTGGACAAGCCTTGTTATAAAGGATTCCCTTGTCCCACATCAAATCTATTAGACGCTCGTCATTAATCATTCTGCAAAAAATAATACTGTTGGTTAATAATCCATATTACGCTTCAATTTTAAGAATATTACTCACTTTTTAGTTATGAAATCAAAAATTCGTCTGGTAAAGGGTGTTTTTTTAGGGGTATAGAGCTTCGAATTGAAATAAAACACAAGAAAATCGTTTTCAGGTCCATCAATTTGGCTTTATTGGAAGGATAATTTTATGCCATTAATGTTTAAATATGATTTCGGGCATGTGGCCGCCGCGGCTGGCTCGAATAAAGCCAATTCTACAGGTCCAATTTTCAACCACTTTTTCGAGCATATGGGGCCGTATGTCGGCAATAACGCCACGAATGTTGGCTTCCAATTCCCCTAACGTTTCTGGTTTGTTGGTGTAGACGAGCGACTTCACATATCCCCAAAGAAAATAATCCAATGGTGTCAAATCACAGGACCTTGGTGGCCAATTGACAGGTCCATTCCGCGAAATTATGCGCTCATCGAATGTTTCCTTCAATAAATCGATTGTGACGTGCGCTGTGTGGCATGTAGCGCCGTCTTGTTGGAACCACAACTCATCCACATTCATGCCATCCAATTCGGGAACAAAATAGTCGGTTATCATGGCTCTATACCGGTCTCCATTAACGGTAGCTGCCTCTCCAGCATTATTGCGGAAGAAGTATGGCCCAATGACTCCACCAGCCCATAGAGCACACCAAACAGTCAGTTTTTGTGGATGTAATGGCGTTTCAAGGGTCTCATGTGGATTCTCTTCACTCCAAATGCGGCAATTTTGCTTGTTGACGTAGCTATTCAACCAAAAATGAGCCTCATCACTGAACAAAATTTTGCGATGAAAATCAGCATCGAAATCAATCTCATTTTCGGCCCATACACCAAAATCACGACGCATTGCATGGTCTCGCGGCTTTAATTCTTGCACAAGCTGGATCTTGTAAGGTCGCAAGCCAAGATCTTTGCGCAAAATCTTCCATAAAGTTGATGGACAAAGCTCCAATTGCTGTGCACGGTGGCGAATCGATTCATTCGGGTCCTCTTCAACACTTTGCTCTACAGCGGCAATTGTTTCTTCGGTGCGCACTGTTCGACGTCTCTGCGGATGCGTATTATCACATAGAGTAAACGTAGTGCGAAAACGATCCATGGTTAACCGAATTAATTGCTCTGATGGACGATTATGTCGACCATAAAATGGACGGAGCTCACGGTAAACTTCGCGAACTGAACCATTATTTTCGAAATAAATTTGCACGATTTGCAAGCGTTGTTCTTTTGTCAACCTGTTTATGATGAAATGGCAAACCAAACTGAACATAAATGACATTAGAGTTGCCAGATTTGACCACAAAATGCCAGTTTTATCTCTATTCGAAAAACAAACCTGTAAAAAAAACACCCTGTACATATATTATTTGTTTTCAAATAAATGTCAACATGTAAAAATAAGAAAGCAAGAATGGCATCCCAAAATGTAAATGTCACTTAGAACTTACGTAGAAAATCAAAATTCAACAGATTTCTAAGACAAGTTAAGTACACTTAGTTGTTGGGTAATCGGTTACATGCAAAACTCATTTAACAGAATACTATGTGACAGTTTCAAGTGAAGTCAAGTCCATGCTCTCTCTCTATGGCGCGATATACAACAGGTATATCATCATAAACCTCCTAAGATATTTTTTGCGCCAAGCTTCTCTTCCAATTTGTGGTGTGCCGATTTGAATTTTCCCTACAAATTGGTGGGACCTACAGTTTTTTGCCGACTCCGAACGGCATCTACAAAGGAGACGAATTTTTGCTGAGAAGCCTGTCATGGCAGAAATACACTCGGAGAGTTTGCCAAACCACTGCCGAGGGGCGACCCCGTTTTTGAAAAACTTTTTTCAAATCACTTTTGATGTTACCTGTACCAGGGCTCGAACCATGGACCTTCGGTGTGGTAGGCCGGCAACACTACCTTCACACCACGGCGGCCGCTATGTCAAGTTTATGCTACGTAAGCATAACTGAAGCTTATGTCTTGGCGAAAGCTCGTTCGTGTCTATCCAGGGGTTTAGGCTACAAACATAAATAGATTCACAAATATACAATAGAGTCCATTGATAAGCCACTATCTTCTGCGACACCACTTAACTTCGATTGGTGCTTCTAATTAATAGCTTAGCGTCCTAGATTACGCTGGTGCTGTACAAAAGTTCAGTCACACTTTGATGAGATAATTGAACGCCTATTTTCTGTTCTTTACGAACACATTTTACCTTTCATTTGCCGACTATGACTCAAGAGTGCTTTTCTCTTCAATTTCCAGACTGACATTTTTTTCTGGGTTAATGCGGATGTCTGCAAAGACAAGTACTTTTTTCGCATGATCATTCACCACAATTTATACTAAAGTACGTTCGTTAGTAAAAAGGTTGGGATTATTGTTTCCATGCTTTTCTCCTATTTCTTTTAATTTAATTTAATAAATTTTTTTTTTTTTTATACCTAGTAGTGCTACGCACACAAGGCATATTAACTTCAGTGGCGTAACTGTAACGGCATGAACGGATCAAGATAGATATTGACTTATATATATCAAAACGTTCAGGAGGAAATATGAAATTGATTTAGCCATGTCCATCCGTCCGTCCGTCTGTTAGCAAAATTTTATGATATATTAATGAAATTTGGTATGCAGTTTCTTGGCACTCATCTCCGAGCACTATTTAAAATGGCCGAAATCGAATGATAACCACGCCCACTTTGTCTATATAGAATATTTTCGAAAATACAAAAAAAGTGATTATTCAGTGCATAATACACTCATAAGGATTAAACTTGAAGTGTACATTAATGTTAAGGCAGGAAATAAATTTTCAAAGACATTTTTGAAAATGGGTGTGGCTCCGGCTATTTTTGATTATGTCAAATTTAGAAATGCTTTTAATCATAAATCAAAAACCGTTCAAGATATCGAAATGAAATTTAGGACACATATTTATATATTTCCAGAATAAAATTTTTGAAATCGGTTAAGAACCACGCCCCCTTGTATACGACAGGTTTTGAAAAGGATTAAAGATATATTTAATAGGCAATAACTTCACTTTCAAAGTGTCCGTGAACGAAGAAAGTCGAGAAATATAACTTTTTGAAAATAGGCATGGCCCCCCCTTTTATAGTAGATTATTCCACAAAACTTTTTGTGCCTTTAATGAACATGAAATGTCCATTAATAAGTAAACAGAAATAATAAGGACGATGAGCTGAGTTGATTTAGCCATGTGCGTCTCGCCGGTTTTCTGGCTGTCTGTCCGTCTGTCTATTTGAACGCAAATTTTTCAAGCATAAATTATATACAAATAAATTAATGGCGGCCGACGTGGTATGGGTGTTGCCGGCTACCAGACCGAAAGTCCACGGTTCGAGTCCTGTGACAGCTAACATCAAAAGTGGTTTGAAACAGTTTTTCAAAACGGGGTCGCCACTCAGCAGTGGTTTGGCAAACTCTCCTAATGTCTTTCTGCCATGGAAGGCTTTTCAGAAAAAATGCATCTCCTTTGTAGATGCCGTTCGAAGTCGGCAAA